>PNEQ01132607.1:0-52689 GCA_003012365.1 Medauroidea extradentata | reverse complement strand
TAAAAAGTACGACAATCTCGGTTACTTGACGAATTACAGCCAAACAACAAGGGGGTCAAGCAAAATACATTGGTAGATAGGCGAGTGTCCAGACCTGTTCTTCTACGACCGTGGTATTAACTTAAATGAGTCACAGAATTTTCGCAGCTTCCATCTTGTAAGTCGTCTCCATAGACAAAAGATGTTCGTCTCGCACTCGCCAATATTCTCCTCATAGAACAAAGAGGATTCTCCTGCTCGGTATTTATCGGACTCTTCCAAGGCAGGTTAGCTAGACAGAGAATAAACTCTCTGGCTAGCAATAACAGGAATTCATACAACGCAAATACAGCTTAACAGGAGAATAAAATTTATTCCATAGACAAAAATTATTCCAAGCACTAAGGGCCAATTGTATCAACACTGGTTAGCGCTTGGAATAAATTTTATTCTCCTGTTTGGCTATAAATACGTGTATGAACTCATGTTATCGCTAGCCAGAGAATTCATTACCTGGCTAGCTAAAATGTCGTGGAAGAGACCGACAATATTTAACTGGAGAATAGTGGCGAAACGATATACAAGATGGCAATGGCAGTTGCGAAAATTCTGTGACGCGTTTGAGTTAATACAAATATAATACTTTGTGCAAAGTCATATTAACTTGAGATATTATAGAATGAAAAGATAACTGAGTGCGAATGTATGGCTTGGGTTAAAGAGAAAGAAAACGAACTGTGTAGGCGATTCTGTGCTTCGAAAACGTGTCCCTAATCAAGCAAATGCATGTACAGTATCGAAACTAATTATTACGAATGTGTGCTTTGTATATCCAATGTTACTTCCAAATTTGTTTTGCATCATTCAAAATTAAAATGGTATTGACTGCAACCATGATTATAGCCACTTTTGACTTTTGCAATTATAATATCTAACGCCTAAAGTAATTTTTTAAACGTCTTCGTAACCTCAAATTGTGTAGCTTCCTCGTAGATATACAAGGATGTAGGAAGTGTAAAATTATATATTTATAAGTTGTAGAGGAAAATTGTTGTAAAAATTATCGTTACAATAATGTTGTAGTTGTGTTCTAAAGTTTGGGGAATAGAAATTTTATTTAATGTCAAGTTTTTATAATTCAGTGTGGTGGATACTTTGTTCATTTTCATTGATTGGCGATGTGCTTTGAATAACTACGTGCTTTGTTTATATCACAAACGGAAAATATACAGCCTACAGTTTTATATTTGTACTGGTTTCAATTTGAGTAGTTGAATTTTAATTCCACGCAAGTTTCGTAACTCGTGTGACTTGGTATTCATGAATGCATTTCCTAAAATAGGCCTACAAGTGGCTTTCGTCGTTCAGCGAGTCGTGAAAAAAATCGTTATACCTACATTATTTCTAAATAATTCAGTGCTAACATGTTTCACGCCATTCGTGAAAGAATTCTACAATAAATTTTACTGCCATTGTAAGTTTTCACTGAGGTAGGTTTGATTTGTGTAGACAGCAATCATATGTGAAGAGATTTGAAAGTGAAACAGTCTCACGAAAGACTATAAACTAAAATTTAAGCCCTCCAATCTTATTGAATAAAGTGAATCCCAACAGAATCTCTCTTAAATAAGCACACAATGAATTCAAACTCTAAATTATTTTAAGGTTAATGTGTACATGGCGCTTATGTTGTAATAAATTAAGTTAAATGTGCAATACAGAGAGAACATGTTATAAAATTTCATTATTATTTCACATCTCACTTGTAAAAGTTTTAATATTTCGTACGTACTTCGTAAACAATACGAAAAAAATAATATAAACGTATCACACTTGCCAACATCATCTTAGTTTTCGGAATAAAAATACTACATTTCTAGTAACTATATTGCCAACATATACATAAAACCACCACCAAAACTCTTAACAATCTAGTAGCTAACAAGGGAATACAAACTGCTGATAAAACACAACTGGGCACTTAACAAGAGAATAATCTAACATGGTGTTAGCTTACAGCCTGTTAGTTGAAAGTTGATGCAACTGGCCCTAACCATTGTTGATACAACTTGCCCTGACGGGAATATTGCATACCAGTTCAGCGCTAATGCCAGTTAATTTATGTGTGTGCATACCTTTGAAAAATATCACTAGACATTATTCGACATTAACTATAGTTGCCTTACTGCTTTTATGGTTGGCAGCGAAATTACACAATATAGTTCCGTGTGTTTTTATATTTAAATACAACAATACAGAAACAAAATCAACCAAAATCGACATAATTGTAATTCATATAATTAATAAACTTCTTTTTACTAAACTGTATCGTTTCATACTGATTGCACAATTTATTTTACATGCGCAAACATCAAGTGACGTGTCCAGAGAGGTTAGACATGCCCCGCCGTTATGCGCGGGAAGATACGTATTGGCTGAAAATAGAATTTTGTAGGGCTTTTTTTAATGCTTACTTTATCCCGAATCACCTATAACTAGAGTAGAGCTCATCGTCAATAAGTAGGGACTGGAAAATTTCGCGAATTCAATTACCTGTAGGCTAGAATCCATTGTACTATGCATACTCAAGCTGCTACTCAGTGTAACAACAGACAATTAACTAATAGACGGGACTTGAATGTGCATAGTACATAGGTCATTGAATTCGCGAAATTTTCCAGTCCCTATCAATAAGTATACTTTTCATGTAGTGTATATGCTCCGAAAGAATGTTCCTTATCTAGCTGTGTAGTTGTGTCACAACTTTGTTTAATTCTGTACAACAGTTTCAAGAAGTTATAATGGTAGCACTCTCTCTCGATCTGTTCCTCTCTCTCGCTCTCTCCCTCTCACCTTTTCCCTATCTTTCTCCCCCTCCGGCTTTTCCTCTTTACAATAACTTCCGATGTTTCCAACCGATACTGGATGACATTCTTACGAAGTTCGTGTACGGAATATGTATGTTAAATTTAAATGTACGTTAGACTGAAAGCATTCCTTCCATTACGTAACAGTGTAGGGTGCCTTATAAGGATACCGCGAGTGATAATTAACAATTAAAATATACACGCTATAAAGTAACATAAAAACACAACCCACAGACAAGAGCAGTAAAGAGTTCTTACATAATCGACCCGAGTGGTTGACCTTGGCGGTAAGTGACCCGTGGAAGAAAGATAATTCCCCTCTCTGTAGCGATGTTCTGGTAGGTGGAGAGCAAGACTGACTAGTGGTCAGGGGAAGTCCCTAGTTTACCTGCGCCGTGTCAAGGTCAATGACATTCCTGTCCGTCTACCGCCTTAGGCGGGGAGTTGTGCTCTCGTTGGCGGAGAGAGATCTGCGCAGCCAATCAGTGGACCGGTGATTTCCTCACTCCTTCGCCCGCGGCGTACTACACCGCCGAGGTTGCCACATCTGCGACATTCCAACAGATGTGGGAGAGAGAGTGGCAGAGATTGTGTTTGACTACATCGTTCTCCACAAACATTAGCAGACCCTGACAGCCATGTGCACCTCAGTCTTCTTTATGTCACATATAACTAAGGACCGGAAAAATTCGTGGTTGCACTGTCTGTAGACTAGCCTGCAAGAATATCTGTGAACTCAAGAATAAAGTAACTTTTCACAGCTGCTCGCTTCTACAGTGAAATGGGCGTGCGTTTAGTTACAAGTTTGTAATTGCCTCAGCGACTTTCAGAAGGTGTCAAATAAGTCAAGCTCCAATCGCGAACGTGCACTACGTACAGTTGCTGTAATTCTAGCTTGTGCCTAAAAGAAAACGCGAATTTTTCAGGTCCCTACATATAACTAAAGACAGGGAAATTTCGCGAACTCAATGATCTACACGTTAGAATCAACTATCCTATGCGTACTCAAGCCCCGACCATTTGTCCACCAGCTGCTACTCCGTGTAAGAGCAAACAATGAACAAATAGACGGGGCTTGAGTATGCATAGGACAATGGATTCTAGCACGTGGGTCATTGAATTCGCGCAATTTTTCTGTCCCTACATATAAATGTTCTGATTTAAAACGTTACCAGAAACTTATTTTCGTTTATTTCGGCCTTTCACGAAATTAATAATTAACATTAAAACCTTAACCACAACTAGATTGAATTGAACACGTGAACATTAAACGGTTTTACGTGTTGGCAGACTTCCTGTCCCACCTCAGTATTTATTCTTGCGTGTTGGTGACGGATCATACGGCCAATAGTGATGTCCCTGGCCAACGTTAATTCTACTACAGGAAGGAAAGAAAATGTTTCTGGCGCAGGGAAAAGTTTTGCCGCTAGTTGCGCTGCTATCGTTAACGGGTCTAATAAAATGCGAGGCGTAACAAAATTAATTTTAACTAGGCTTGGCAAAGCGATAAGTCATTTAATTTTGAAGTGAAAAACAAGCCAATTTCGGCTTTTAAATTATCAGCTTAATGTAACTTAATATTCACGAAAGCTCTGTGATTGGTCAGTTTAACATCTCACTGATTGATTTATTAATTTTTTCATTGACTTATTTTTCAAATGACGAAGTTAAGGCATGTAGCCTTCTCTTACACTTAACCATTTTTCTTGCAGATGCACAAAATAAAATTACACATACATATAACTGTTAAAAACTAAGAAAAAATTAAAAACAAATGATGACTAACATAACAATAATACAACAGACCACTTGACATATTCGTGCGAAGTAGCGAACCATAAATACTCGTACAGAGTTAATTTTTTTTTTTTTTTCAAATAATCCCAACACAAAGTCTTAACTCGTTGTTATGTAGATATGCAAAAAAAATTACGTGTTCACAAAATAAAAAAAATTAAATTAAATTGATTAATTTATGTGACAAGCAAGACAACATAACAATGTAGCACTTCATAAAAAATATTAACAAATAATTAATTTTTACTTTACTTATAGTAAGCTACTAACTTCAGGCAGCCGGATATTTTTTAAAAATATCAGTTAAGGTCCTGCACAGAATAGTAACAAAATTAAAAAAAAAAAAAAAAACTATTATAAATATAAAGCCACAGATACAGTATTTGCAATTATTATGGAAATAATTATAGTTCATGGGCTGTAACGTCTTAAAATACAAATAAAAAACCAACTAACTATTATATGCATATATCTAAGTTTGAACATTAATGAAACTTATATATTTAGAAGCATTAAATTAAGCACATTCAATTAATGTTGTAGTTCTTTCACATGACATTATAAAGTAAGAAATTAAGTTTAGGAACTATAGCAAAGAATTTAAATATAGTATTTGTATGCCTAATTATGATGTCTGGATTCTCGAGCTCGATAACTTGATGTGCTTACATACGCCACGCTTGAAAGCCGGGAGTGTTGTCGAATTCTGCACTTTCTCAGGTAAAGAGTTCCACGCCCGCGCAACAGATACAGTGAAGGATTTAGTGAATTAGGATTATTTATGGGTTGGAATGAACAGTTGTTGTGACTCCTTAGACCGAGTGCCAAAGTTATGATTTTTCCACAACATTTTTAGCCTGGACACTAAATATTTAGGGCTTGTTTCAGTTGAAGACAGGATCTTGTAAGCGAGGGATAAACTATGAAATAAGCGCCTGTATTTTAGTCGCAGCCAGTTAAGTCTATCGAGATATTCCGATGCATGCATTTTGTATGCGTTGTAATTTAGCCGCTAAATTCTCATCGACGTCTGAAACAACACGTCACATTAATCAAGTACAGGGAATATTAATGTCTGAATGAGCGTTACTTTAGCGGCATGTGGCAGGAAACGTTTGTGCCTGTTAAGTATATGCAAAATGGAATATGATGTTTTACAAATTTTTGCAATGTATCCTGACCAAGAGAGATCCTCACGAATAATAATACCAAGATTCGTAACTTCTTGAACAAGAGGAATCGGTGATCCTGCGAGGTATATTGTAGGCAATGTCATTTCCCGGCATTCATTAACAGTTCTATGGGAGGCTATTAAAGTACGCTGAGTTTTAACAGGATTAAGGCATAGTTCATTTGTGACAGACCAACTTGCAACAGACTCAAGGTCATTATTAAGGTTGCTAACTAATTCCTCAATGCTAAAGTAGATGACACGTACAGTTGCATATCATCAGCATACAGCTACAGTTATTCAATGATTTTGGTAAGTCGTTTATAAAGAGGGGAAATAGTAAGGGACCAAGAACCAACCCCTGCGGCACCCCACAGGCAATCTCTCTCCATGAGGATTGTTTATCGTCTACTACAGCGCACTGCTGACGATCGTGAAGATATGACTGAAACCATGCGGCTACGTCTCTAGAGAAGTGAAAATGTGAACAAAGTTTATTAATTAAAATACTATGATTAACAGAGTTAAACGTCTTAGAAAGATCAAGTAATGCCAATATTGTTACGTAACGTTTATCTTTGGCCATTCGTATGTCATCCATTATGTTCAGTAACGCGGTAGTGGTACTATGCTTTACTCGGAAGCCAGACTGGAAAGAATCTAGTATTCTAACGCTTTAGAAAGTGCCGGCAATAGGCTGATTGGCTGGAAATCATCTAATTTTTTAGCTTTAGAATGTTTTGGTAACGGCTTTACAATTGCATGTTTCCAATCATAAGGGAAGGTGCATGCAGAAATTGAAGAATTAAAAATGTCAGCAATAGCGGGGAGTATTATGTGTATTATTTTTTTAATTTTGATAATACTTATTCCATCTGCACCTCGAGCTTTTATATTTTATACGCATTACTGATTTATGCACTTCTTCAGGCTCGAAGTGGGTAAACTGGAACTGTTCGTCCCCGTAATCTGGCAGTGAGTTCACTGGAGACCACTTCTGTCTTATAATCGTGACCATAAGTCTGTGAAAAATGCACATTAAATGCGTCTGCAGAAATATCAGCCTGCAAGCTATTAGGTTCTTTACATTAGCCAATACCTATCTGACGGAACGTTTGTCACAATATACGCGAGGAACTGCAAGATATAGCGAATGAAGTGAGTACTGTAGTTTTGCTTTTCTTGCCGCTTGCGCAACTGATGGCAGCAATTGCTCTTAGCAAACTTTTAACATAGATCTTTTCCTAGGCTTACGATTTTTCGCGTTATGATTATTATATATTTAAGATATTTATATGTGACTTATAAACAATGCACTAAATTTGTAAACAATGTCCCTCGTTATAAAATGTTAAATTAATACAGTTCACTGATGAAAATATTTGGTATTTATTGTGTCATTTCTTGCATAGTAATAGGCCTAAGGTAAGTGTCACTGACGTGGACTTATTTAATGCATAGCTATTCTTTACATGGTGGAACTCGTCAATAGTGTAACACTGATCTTTGCAAGTGCACAGAAGTAGCAGCTTACGAAACTATAGCAAACACAACCCCAATATTCCCATAAAAAAGACAATTTTTTTTTTCCAGTTTTACATTTGTTAAAGTAAATATCATGCAAATATAGTAAATATGTGCCCAAGTCCAAATATGATACCGCTAAGTTTTGAAATATATATATATATATATATATATATATATATATATATATATATATATATGATGTTGAGAATTAGTGAGAATTTTAATATGTCTTAAAACAGCTCTATAATATACGTATGGAAGGAGTACAGCATTGCACAACAAGGAATGTTGCCACAATGGAAAACTTGACTAAAATACTATTAAGCATAAAAAATTGACAGGGATTGATATAATACAAACTTTCACCACGAAACAATTTGTTCTAAAATCAACTATGATTTCTAAGGCGAAACATTCAGAAAATATATTGACTAACACAGAAACAATTCAAAAAGCCAAACATATAAATGTTAAGGAACAATAGTAAGTGAGAAAAAACATATAGGTAAACGCAAGAACTGGTCAAGCCAGAACATGATCATTAAGTTATATATATATAATATACCATACATAAAAAAATATAAACATCTTAACGTTAGACTTTTGCCGTGCTATGATTTTTCTACACTTGTCTTTTATTTACCCATGGCTTCACCCGATTTAAAAACACTTTTTTTTTCTTAGTTAATTTCTTTAAATATTACTTTTTTTTTTTTTTTACTTTGATGTTGGCATAAACTGAAAATTTTATATTATCATATATTAGTGCATATTTATTTTTTGCGTGTTAAATCAATTCGCAGCGATTTTTAAGTGCTCGTTACCAACTTACGAACTTCCTTTTTTTAGCCATGAAGTTGAGCTGCAGATGTGCACGTGAGGCACTGAAACAAAGTGGGGCAGAAATATTTTCACCAAAAATTCCTGTCCCTATTTGTAAGTTTGATTTCTAGAAAATAAAAATAGAGAGGCATGGTTTTAAATGTGTTTTGTTTTCGTAGATAAAGATATCGGTCACACGTTTAGTAGTATTACTTAAAAAAAAACTTACTCCTAACACGTTGCAAAAATGTTCATGCGTCAGCTGTCTAATGTTCTCTATTGACATAAATTATCTGAATTCCCGAATAACTTTGAACGTTCCGTTCTTTTCCTTCAAAGAACATTCACACGTATGCTTGTCAAACTTACGTCATACACTTCAGTAGTTTCACTATCTACTTGCACTCACTAAACTGAAGGCTCTGGTTGACGTCTCACATGTCGCGTCAGAGATAAGACGTAGAAATATACGTTAAAACCACGTCGTTAGAAAAAAATTATTAAAAAAAAGCATTTAGTCGGGGATTACCTCCTTCACGTTTAGAATATTCTGATTGTCACAGGTGTTAATTTTTTGCAGTAATCGGGTGTCTACGTGACAGATAAGTTACCGTATAATGCACTGTAAAGCGCTTAATACCAGTCATACGAGGCTATTTAGCACATATGCCACAGTCCATGCCACGAAACAAGGAATATAGAGTTGCAACTAAGCCGTGTCTGAATTCACCTGAATTTTTACTACCCTGAACATTGGGAGCAAAATAAATATTTTCATTCCCGAAAAAACGCTCTTGAACACACCTACTTACTTGTCTCCAGAAATGACATCACAAGGACTGTCCGAATTGGAAGTAAGGCCTGATTTACAATGCGCAGTTAGCAGTCGACTGCCGACAGCCGACTGCTGGCAGTTGGCAGTCGCCAGTCGAATACAATTCACAATGTGCAGTCCAGCAGTCATTAAGTTTTTTGCATTATATTTAAAAACTGCTATTTAATAATCTGCCATGTTTTGAACATATTATTTTTAAATTTGTAAAATTGCTTAATTTGCTTTTAGAACCATATAAAACCTCTTAAAACAATATTTGTTAACATCACGTGATTACGAGAGTAACGCCTGATTGGAAGGAATTTTTTTGGTAGTCGGCAGTCCAGCAGTCAGAGATAAAGTTCGCCATCTCCGACTGCTGAACTACGGACTGCTCGACTGCGGACTGCACATTGTGAATACACGCATCTTAAAGGTACATATTAATCTCTTGACAGCCGATAGCGGACTGCCGACTGCTGACTGCCGACTGCGCATTGTGAATCGGGTCTAAAGGATGCAACTGCTCAACGACGCACAAGGAAACGAATGTGTGTACTTCTGTGGCCTTCCCGCGTCCTTGTACCTCTGGTGTGGTCGCTATTTTGAAAAGTTAAAACTTCTGTGTGTAGGTTATGTATACTAGCCTTGTAATTTCGGATGGCTACATGCTTTGTTTGTAAGTATAGCCCATCACAGTATTCCTTATATGTCATACTGCCTCCTACCCCACAGAAGACTATACAATACATTTCCTAAAATTACATATTTTTCGTTATCACCACAAGTTAGTAAAATATTTTCACGAAATGGTAGCAAGTTGTGCCATTTTAATGTCGCAGTAACTTTGCATCTTTAAGCGCACATTATCTTATATCTTCTTTTTGCGTTTGTCAAGAACAAAGTAATTCGTGGATAGTTCTGCTGTGCAAGTTTCACGAACCTGAACAGTGTAGCACAAAAAAAAATTTAAGATAAAAGAGCACGCCCAAAGAAATGAAGTCGAATGCTAGAAGTCAGACAATACAAAATAGTAGATAGAAATTTTTTTTTCCTTCTTCGAAATCTTTACCCTAGGAGCCATAGATGGCAGCACAATTTGTCATCAACACTCCGCAGGAACGCCTGTCTGATACGTTCTTGGTCGACAGTGCCTGTCTCGTGCGTGCAAGTGAAGTAGGAGCCATTTATGATGAACATAAAAAGACAACTTGGTTTGAAATCATTATTTTCGCTGAAGAAAATAAAGGTGAGTTAATCAAAGAATTTGTATTTAAAAGTAATGGCTAGAAGCAGTTAATTTTCGCATATGACAAAAACGCCAAATTTTAAATAACCTTAAACAACTAACCTATAATTGCTAACAGAGGGTATTTTTTACTTAATAAAATAATTTTCAACACTTCGCGTTTCGCAAAATTGCGTGATGTTTTGCGAAGTCACGAAATAGCCGCGGAATGTTTTGTTATTCATGAAATCCACAATTGCACGTCAGTTATTAACAATGTGTTTTGTAATTAAATGAAGTTACATGCATTCCAATTAATAAGATACGAACACTTTTGGCAGGTCCAGGACCAGGATGAGCACATAGAAGAGATGAATGAGGACAAAGTGTCATCAATGCCTTTTTCATCCCAAGAAAACAATGATTTAAATTCTAGTAATCACATTTCCAGTTCGCCTTTAAATCTGTGGTACCGGAACTGAATTGTGCAACATTCGCTGCTTCTTGCTAAGATTTTGGACATCTCATTAATGATCGGACTATTGTTGCTTCACTTCATGACTAGGAAAAATATCAGCGACTTAAAAACCCGTGGGTTCCCTAGCCAAACTTTAAATTTTCAATGAATGCAGAAGGTAAGAAAAATCGTTCCTTAAAAAAATTGTTTAGAATTGTACGAATGGCTGGCCTACAGTAAGAAGGTGAGCGGAGGATTGTGTAAAATGTGCATACTTTTTGGGAGTTGTAAAGCAGGAATAACAATAAAGTGAAACTTGATCAATTAGTGGTCATACCTATGAATACTTGCAAGAAAGCAGTCGAAACACTGAAACATCATACCAGCACAGATTATCACAAAGGCAATATGATTGCAAGACACAACTTTTTGATAGTTATGGAGGGAAAATCAAATGGTATCATTGTAAGTCCGCGGGCTGCAGTAAAGAAAGTAATTGAAGACAACAGAAATAAACTTATCCCTATTATCAAAACTACTATCTTCTGTGGCGCACAGAACATTCCACTGAGAGGACATAGAGATGACGGGAACTTAGAAAAATGGAACAAACACAGAATTTGGCGAAGGTAATTTCAGAGCTTTGCTGAAGTTTCAAATAGAAGCTGGATATGAGATTCTAACCTCACATATCAGAATTTGTAACAAAAATGCCAGCTACATAATCAAAGTCATCCAAAATGAAATAATCCAGTGTTGTGGGGATGTCATTACCGAAAAAATTGTTGCAAAGATTAAGAATGCAAAATACTTCACCATAATGGCCGACGTGACTAAAGGGAACAACTAGCCTTCTGCATGAGATATTTTGACCTTACTTTGTATGATATTCACGATAAATTTGCCAAGTTCATTGACATTGTAGATGTCTCTGGGAAAAATATTGATCGCACAATATTGCTAGAGTTGGACAGACTAAACCTGGACATATCTCACTGCCACTGGCAAGCTTATAATGGAGGCTCTAACATGAGTATCAAATTTAAAGGTGCCAAGGCATGCATAGCAAAAATTCAGCCACTATCCATCTACAGTCACTGCGCAAATCACACATTGAATTTAGCTATTAGTAAAGCATGCTCTGTGCCTAGTATCAGAAATGCAATTGGAGTGATATCATCTGCTTCAAACTTCTTCCGCGAGTCAGCTGGGAGGATATAAACTAGAAACTGAAATGCAAGTTCAACTGCCCATCTCAAGAAATGAAAACATGCCCTTAAGAAGATGTGTGAAACAAAATGGGTGGAAAACCATGATGCTGTTTTAACCTTTCTTGACACACTTCCTTGCCTCCCTGTCGTCTTGGAAACAATTTCTCAGTCATCTGAAAGCAGAGGAAGCAATGCATTTTCATTCCTTCATGCTATACAATCGTCCGAGTTCCTTATCAGTGCGGTGGTTCTGGCTGAAGTTTTTGGACTAATTCTGACATTGGCTAAGAAGTTACAAGCAGAGTACATGGATGTACTTGAAGCAATGCAGCTTGTCGAAGCAACATTGGTAAGTCTCCGAGAGCAACGTGACAGAAGCACTGACACGTTCAAAGCAACTATTCAAAGAGTCAGAAAAGTTGGCAACAGAGACGCGAACACAAATCAGTAAGCCAAGGACAACCGACCTGCAAAAAAAAAAACAGACCAAACTTCAATTTTCAAACAGTTGAGGATTGCTATCGCACACAGCTGTGTACCTTTCCTTCATTGACTTCATTATCAATTAAATTTTTTCCAGATTTCCAAAATCAGAGCTTCAAAGAGTTGGACAGATCCAACAGCTGCTGTCACCAGAGTTTAGTGATGGTTTTGAAGAAGGTGTTTTACTAGGTGCGTAACCATACAAAGAAGATTTGTCCGGTTTTTCAGCTTTGAAAGGAGAACTACGACTTTGGAAACAGATGTGGAAATCAGACACTTCACAAAAATTTCCAAAGTCTCCTGCGGAAGGCTATAAAGTGGCATCTGCACTACCAAACATAAGAGTTCTGTTTTAAATATTGTGTATCCTACCAGTTACAACGAGCACAGTGGATCGTTACTTTTCAGCCTTGCGTCGTTTGAAAACATATCTACGAAGTACAATGACCGAAGATCGGCTAAATGGGCTGGCTTTGTTGCACGTTTATCTAGCTATTGCGTCCAAAATGAAGCCTGAAGATGTTCTGGACATCTTCGCAAGGAAGCATAAAAGGAAACTTTCATTAAAATTCCTTTGAAACACACAAAAAATGCTTGTTTTTTTACAAGCAGTGTAAGCTGCAAGGAGTGTAAACTAGTTTTTAGTGTCAGTTGTAAATAATTATTCACTCTAAGCTAAAGAAAGAATGACTAAATATAATTGCTTGAGAAACTATGTTTTGTTTGACAAACACAATATTATTCACTTACAATAGTTTTAATTCAATCATTGATGTGGCTATTGTTGGTTGCATTGTTTGGAAAGGTATGTTACTGTAGTAAACTACAAAAAGTGTCAAATTCATACTCTTTAAACTAATCAATTTGTTAAAAATATTAGCTATAATTTTGAACTTGTAAAAATTCCAATGTGTGATTTTGTTGTATTATTTTTTATAGTTCAAACAAATTTTATCCCTAAAAATACCAAAAGTTTAAAACAGTAGTGTATTAAACATTTAGGTAGCAAATGCTAATAAAAAATAAAACCTTTTGCACTTTTAAATCCAACATTTTGTGGGGGAGGGCTTCCAGACCGCCCTTCCTCCCTTCATTTGAGGCAATGGTGTACATTTCAAACACATAAATTTCAGTTCGTGCCCCCTCCAGGAGATAATCCTGGATCCGCCCCTGCTTCAGATTAGTTATTAAAATGTTCGTTTTGGCAGGACACTGGATGAAATTATATCGATTAAAAACTACTTTACCAGCAGAGATCAGTTGACAACAGTAATTAGGCCTAATTATCTTCCAATAATGTTTAGTGGTATGTTATAAATGTTCACTCGCAGTCTCAGAAGATTTATAATACTACCTATGTCGTATGTTTGACATGCTGGTGCATTACTGTTATAAATACTAAACCTTGAATAGAAGTAAATAAATAATACAGTTATTTAGAGCACGGTGGGTTCCCGCACCGAGAACTCAGAATCGTGTCATCCAGTTATCGGAATCTGCATTCGGGAATGTTCGTATCTCTCCGTCGAAGTTCGGCGGATGGAGCCCACGAGGCATCACAGAAACGAGCGACGCGCGCAACTCGACCAGCTCATGGATAGACGGATTGCACAAGGCCTAATTTTTTATAACTGTCCTTGGCGTGACCTACGAAGTTGTTCCCATAGCTGCGCAACGCCGCGTCGAAGACCCACTTGGGCTGGTCGGCGGGCGTACAGGGTCAGAACCGCGGGCTGCGGCGACTGGCCAGCGTTCGCGGGCTAGTGACGTCAGTAGCGCGGTCGGCCAATGAGCGCAGCGACCTTATCGCCGACACGCACCGCGCGTTTCCGCTCCCGCTCAGCGCTGAGCTCCGAGAAGCGTAGAGAAACTGTGCAGCACACTGTCGTCATTACCAAACTGAATTCTCTAGTACAGTGACTGACCCTGACCTCAGTTGCCAGCTAGGATTGGTGGGGGCCCTGGATGGCGAGGAGGGAGAACGCTACGGGCAATAACCCTGCCCCCTTCTCATTTCACACAAAGAACATACCAATAGAAATGGTACTGAAAAGACCTTTACTCCCTACAAACTGTATTTTATTCGTGTAATTTTTAACTCAGCAATATGTCAATTAGTGAAAAAGCACAATCTGTGGGAAAACATGGATTAATACAATATGCTTATAGGTTACTCGGGATAAAGTGAACACTAAAAAAATCACTAGCCGTTACTGCATATAAGTCACTATTAACAAGAGTTACTTCACTGCTTGTATGGTTGGTAGCGATTCGTCGCATGTAGTACCGTGTATTTTCCTATTTGAATACAACATTAGTGAAAAAACCATCAGATGAAATCGACCTCTCTGTATTTAATATACTTCAAAATATGTATTTATGATTTTATTGACATTTCTACTTACAGTATAATTAGACTTAATTGACGTCAGCACAATATGACTCTACTGCTGGCCTCAGATCATCTTGCACGTTATCGCTTGTTCCGCGCTTCAGACAGTTCAAAATTCCACCGACCGGTGGCATCAGAGTTAGGTTTTCGTCGTTTTCGCCGCTTCGCCAAGTTGCATAATTTGCGTGTGTTTGTCCGTTGTGCGCATAAACACACTCAAAAGTACTGGAAATGACTATGAATATAATTGCCAAATGATGTGAAGCCATTGGTATTCTGTAAATTATGTTTTATGTTTGCCAGCCTAAAAACAACATACATTTATTTCATACATTGAGAAAATACGTTATTTATGGTTTCTATTAAGTGCGTCGTCGTTGTTCGTGGCTGTAGAACTGAACGAAACTTGAATTCTTGAATTGCGTCTGTCATGTGTGTTTTAGTGGCGGTTTGAGTTACAAATTCAATAAACTATGTCCGCATTTACGAGATTCGTAACGGCAATAATGCGTGTTGTATCAGTTGAGTCGATGGACAGAAACCAGTATTATAAGACGTTAACTCGCAGGTATTTATAATTAAGATTACTTCTGATTATAGCATATATTCAGCCCCCGTGCATTTATTGAGTAGATATTGTAGATAAAATTTATCGGAGCAGTTTAATGTAGTTGTAAACATTGCACGACCCTATGTGAATAAAAGCACGTGGCAATATTTATGTTTACATTCTGCATACGGCACGTTGTACCTATCGGTCAAGTCATGTAGGGTGGAGTGCGAGGTACCAATTGACACATTTTTCATGCAGTCTTTTCAATTATCGTCAACCAGGTTGAATGTTTATGACTGAAAATTAGTAACTTTAGCCATGGTGGTTCTCAATCATAAAAAATTTTAAAATACAATTTAATTGTAACAACGAAAATAAGTTGATAAAACAGAGTACTATATTCTTCTTCCACACCGCCCATGTTCATGTTATCGTTAAACCGCTCAAGTCATCTCCACTTTATTCAGCATTGTTGACCTTTTTCTGTTCAGTAAATTAACAAGGCCTGAACGTCATGTTTTCTTCCGTCTAGTCCACTGACTAGGTGAAGAAGGTGACATTTCTTACTTCCTCCTTGTTTCCGTTCGCAGCGTTACGAGCGTCATCCCTAACTCAATTTTCAGGCATTACGTCGTTAGTAACTACGCCGTTGGATTTTTCCCCGTTAGTTAATACGCCGTTATACTTTCCACCATTAGGCATTAGCCAGAGCTGGTTCGTTCTAGGCCGTTAGGCATTACGGCGTGTACTCGTCTGGTAGCATAAGGTGACCAGTTTCTATTTGGTTACGTTTATACACACGGTTCGCGGATATAAGACTTCTTGACTGGTCGCCCGTTAGCGTCTGTGGAACCATGAATGGTGTCACGAAATGCAATCCCTACGATGGAAAAGCAACGGAATGCGAACGGCGAAGGAAACGGGAACTGAACCCGGATCACCTCGGTGGAAGGCGAACGCTCTAGCCGCTAAGTCAATCACAGCCGCGGAAGAGATGGAGCAATGGTGTAAAAGCAAAATTATGCTTACTGAATGTTCAAAACTTATTATGCGTTCAACATGTTTTGCTAGCCTCAAAATAAGTTGAAAGTTATCTATGTTTTAACGCTCTGTAGAGAATGCCTTTACTGTTACCTAATGGCATACAGGTGCGTAGACAGCTTGGTAAAACAAAGGGGTTTGCTGTCATAATTTAGAAACACATTAGAAAAACACGAGACAGAACTTTCCAAGTTATTACGTTCTAAGTGAAGACCGTTTGAAGTGTTGATATTTAAGGTTACGATAACTTAACGTTGTGATTTTTAATTGTAATAGTTCTACTTTTTACGACAGTTCTAATCTATGAGTAGGGACCTGCAAAATTCGCGTTATTTTCTAACAGTAGGCTGCGCTACAAACTATTGTACGTTCGTACCACGTCTAGCATTAGACAAAAATTTCGTGGTGCGCTCAGGAGACATCTTCTAGCCAATAATAAAAGTTCTCCGATAGAGTGACAAGTAATATGTAGCGCAGTCACAGTCAAATGACACCACCGCTGCCTACGAAAACACGAAACGTGTTTGTATATATATAGCACAGTGAAGGCTAGCGTGTTACCAAATAATAATGCGAATTTTGCAGGTTTCTAGCTATGACTGTTCTAAGAAGTGATTTTATTATAAGTTACTAGCCATTCCTCGTGACTTCGTTCGCATGGTTTGAGTCATGCAGAAATTTAGTTTTCGTACTCCAAATCATTTTAAGTAATTCATAATTTTTTTTTTCAATATTTTATTAAAAACTAGATACTGAAAAAATTTTGTAATTAATTATTCTTAAATGTAAATAAAAGTTTTTGATAACAAATGTTTTAAAGGCCCTTCACATTTCATATCATTCGCTATAACAATGCTGATATTAATATGGAAAGTAATAAATTAGGTAAAAAATTTTACTTTCTAAAAATTTATCCTGGAACCAAAATTTTTCGAAAATTCTAAATAAAGCAAAATTATGTTAAAGGTCATTAATGACAGTTACAGAAACCATTTGAAAAAGGAAAATCTTTTGATCGAATTTTTTGGTTACCCCATTCTGCCCACATACCTCGTTTGCCCCCTCCCCTTCCCCTTCCACACACATGTCAGAAACCTAAGTTTCATCGCAATCGCATGAATGCAGAGCCGTCGCGTAGAGTGTTCCAAGGTGTGCGGTAACCAGCAATGACTATACGCAACACTGAGTTGTCTGAGGAACCATATGACTTGTATTGTCAGGAACACTCCACAGCCAGTAGCGTACTAGAGGCAGTGTATGAATTATCCTATAATATATACACCTTGATCTCTGCAACAACACAACTCCTCAAAGCGTATAGTCGCTGCTAATACCGCACGCCTTGGAGCACAGCCACGCTACGGCAATGGATGAATGGTATAGGAAAGCATACGTCACAAACGGACAAACATACATTAAATAGATATGTGGTTCCCCCACAAAGATATTCTCAGAACTTTTGAACGTGTCCATAATGTTACTCAACTGCGACACAAGAGTGATTGCGGCATCAGTTGTATTTCCGTTAGACAAGCAATACGATACACCTAGCTTTCCTTTTAGCGTCTAAAGTGCCGAAGATCAGAGAACTCTCTGGAGAATATCGTCAGCTGTCAGGATCAGTGCAGCGTATAGAATGCTGTTGAGTACAGACAAGGCATTTACAGTCGTATCATTGTTCACATTACTTCGGTAAATGTTGGCATTTTTGAAATTCTTCCTGTTGGTATTTGTTGTACATATTTTGCACAATATCACTGAACATTTCTGATGCTAAAATGAATCTGATATGTCAAGTACAGTGTACGTACAGTAAATGTTGTATTGCACTGTGACAGATATCATGTAAACGGTGAGTGTCCCCACAATCTTGAAGTTGTGTGAGCCAGAGTAGGCCTATACCGTGGTTTTACATCTCGTCGACATCGAGGTCATCACAGACGGAAACAGAGTATCAAGGAAGTGGCCATGGCCTACACTAAGGAACATACTAGAATTCACTAGGCGAGACAACGGAAAACAACGGGAAATCGAAGTTGGGAGTGACCGGGCTGTGGATCAAACCCACGTCCTCCCGAATGTGCGTCCAATGTTTTAGCACGCTCCGCAGCTCGGTACGAGACGGTAGAAAGAAGGCTCAGAAGTCTTGCTGCGAGTTGTCAAGCATAGACGGTCAAAGCACGTTGAGTAAATTTGAAGCCATCACTACTTTTAGAGTAACAACTCTCTCTCTGGTTTGTACTAGAAGGGGTCTGAAGAATCCTGATTCAAATTTTATTTTGAACGCGTTCTTGCTTGACTGAAGTAGGAATGTAGTGAGTAATCCAGTCCAGTCACGGAGGCGGACTGGAGTGTAGAATCCGATGGAAATATTTACTTTAAAGATCCATCGGACTGAACTGGACGAAGATAAAGCTTTCGCCATATTGAATTGTTTGTTTGGTTACGTAAGAGGTTAGAATCTTCTTGGGCTAGCTAAATAAAACTGTTCAATGATATAAAAATAAAGGGTAGTGGACAATTAATGAAAAATAAATATTTTGAGAAATAAATTAAAATGTTCGACAGTCATCACTTTTGTAGTTCAGTGCTTGACAAAAAAATGTTACTTCACAGTGTTCGGTCTAGGTTCACTTCATACTGACATGTCAGTTTGGGTTGAAACTTTTACTCTAAACACGTTTTCAGTTCTTCATTTCCCATTAGTTCCGTATTGACCCCAGTCCAAGTTCAGTTCGGTCCGTAATTTCGCCCTAAAAGTACTATAGGTGTTATTGTGATGTTCGCAGTTCTCATAGAAAATAAAAAATATTAGGGTGGCATGATGGCATTGAGGTTAAGACATAGTGAATAATTGAAACAACCGTCCCTCCCCTTATCACCAAATAATCTCTCAGATATGATGGAGGGGGGGGGGATAAATAAATTGTAACCAGTATGGGTTGGCAACATAAGAAAAAGCTTGAGACTTTACTCGAACTACGGGACAGTGGGAAGTACGAAGGTGATATTTCAGTGAGAGAATAGTCTGTTTTGATATCGAATATTCATTTTAACATAATGAAAACAAGTTATTTCTCGCTCTTGATAGTACGTTTACAATGACATTATGATATTCTTAATGTTTCAGATGTATTTTTATTATTGGCGGTGAGTAAGGAATAAGAAAAGAATTTACATAGTTTTTATTATTTATGAAATGATTATATTTAACCTCTCACTTTCTGCTGTAGGTCCGAAGTTCGACGTGAGTACGCAGTTGGAAAGGAATATCACAGAATAGACCTCTGGTGTTCCATCGCTAATTTAGCCCACTTCTTATCGTGTACAGGCTGGCCAGTGACAACGGGACGTTAGAGTGAGGATGTCGACTTTGATAAGTTCTGACCTTTTGTCTCATCCGAGTTGACCACGCCAAGCGTGGGAACAACATGAGAAAATGTCATTCAAATTAAAATTATGAGCTCGATTTTATTTAGAACCTGCATGAGCCGGAATTTATAATGCCTGGACAATTTAATTACGAGAGATATAGATTAATTTTGTCGTATCGCTGGCTATAAATTTATCGGTCACCTAATTTACAATAATGGAAATTACATGAATTCGAAGAGATCGACATGGTGACATGGTGATTGTTCGAGATTCCGTCATCGGCAGACTTCGAATGTGTAGAATGGTTCGTGTTCGATAATTTAGACTAAAAGCCGTTTACCTCTGTTGAATCCTCGAATAAGCGCTTGAGTTATATTATCCTCGAAAACTAATCAATATGATTCAAAAGCATTTTACAGGAAATGTAAAAAAATGCTTACCCCTGTCTGTATGTTTTAGATGTTTCAGTATAACATCAGTGAAGAATTTTAAAATATTAAACGAATTCAGCAAAAACGTAACTTCTGGGGAAAAATTACTGTTTTAGGTACCATTCTACTGGCAAAATATAGGGTCAACAGCCCAGCTTGGTTGTCGGTACTATCTGGAATGTACCAACAACAATTTGTTTAGTATAAGGAGCAAAGAACATGTTTATTTACATAACACATCGTAACTTCTACAGAACATATTATTGTAGGAACAATCCAAATATAGTATAAACAACCAAACTGGATTGCTGTCTCTTTTTAACAGTAGCATGATACCTACAACAATCTTTTCAGTGATATACAGTAATTCCTGAGAAAAAATGTACATGCGCACACACATACACACAAATATATATATATATATATATATATATATATATATATATATATATATATACATACACATACACATACATACATATAGGTCGTTCACGATAAGATGAGCACTGCATAAAATTATCTTTCGGGCGTTTTGCAGCCATCTTTACTATTTTTAATATGAAAACTTCCGGGTAGCCAAAAACCAGTGTAAATGTATCAACACTCTCAAAAGTTAACATTTATTGGCCCAATAAAACATATTTTTATTTGATTACAAGTTCTGCTGAGTACTCAGTTTATAGTGAACAGCCTATACATACACTCATACATACACTCATACATACACTCATACATACAGACATACATAAATACATACACACATAAACAAATAAATACATACATATACACACATACATACATACACACATACATACATAAATAAATACATACATACATACACACACCTACATACGTACATACACACATACATACACACATAAATACATACGTACACAAGATACACACAAATGTATAATCATAGCTAGACGTGTTGCCTACAATTTGCTGTGATATAATAATTGTGTCGTCGTATAGTACTTCGTATAATCAACAACAAGGAGGGCCACTGGGGCCTGGAAACGCACGGGCAATACGGCTGAATCTGGAACGTTCATTACTTGCCACTTCGCCTCTATGCGCAGAGCGCCCAAGTAACGTCAGACTTCCCTTGGAGGATTGGACCTTAGTGTACGCTACTAAAGACAAACATAACAACTTAGTACGAGGCGCCACCGTTTAAATCGCTCTTGTATCACAGAGCTAGTTGAAGAGCGCGCGATGTTGAATGGCATGGACGGAGCACGTGCGTGTGTGTTTGGCGAAACATCTGACCTAGTGACGTCACTCTAGCCACGTGACGAGTTTATTGATCCAAGCGGCCGCCCACCAGTGTACGCTCCTCACCCCCGTATACTTGTGTACGCCTACATTTCGCCTCCCTTGGCCACAGGTAACTAGCGACACCCACGTGACACCCACTGCCCTCACAACATTTTGTCTGACATTATAAGGTCCTGCCTGCACTTAGTTTTGTTTTACCTCGACCCAAACAAATATATTCTCGCAAGCGGAAAGACGAGTATGTGTGTGTCTATAAACACACACACACACACACCATCATATATATATATATATATATATATATATATATATATATATATATATATCGTAAAACGTCTTTATAACAACCCCTTTTATAACAAACACCTCTCTATTACAACCCTTTTCTCAAGAACTGTGGGATTTTAAAACAGGTTTTACTGTACATTTAAACCTCTTTATGAAGACCACCCCTATATAAAGACCCTATTCTGTGGAACAATGAGGGGCATTTATAGAGAGATTTTACTATATATATGGGGTTGTCCACAAACAAACACATAATAAGCACTCCACGCGAATACAGGGCTAAATTTAAGACAAAAATGTTAAAGGCAAAATGTTGTACGACGTCATTTTACGTGCGCAATGTTGCACCACTGAACGAAGTTTGCATTCCACGTCCAAATATTATTTACGTTAAGTAAACGAAGAATCATTTTTTAATTGCTCGGGATTTGAACATACGCCCCTAACATGATGATCAGAACAGTGGTAGCAAGATAACTGTGGAGCACAAGAAGGACTTTTAGTTATGTTGCCACATTGCGCATGTAAAAAGTCATCGCACAACATTTGTTACAATCATTATCATCTCTATTTAATCGCAAGATTCGTGTGGGGTGCTTAATATGCTATATATATGGGTGAGTCTGAATAACACCGACAAACGCTGGTAGGTGATTCCTTGGGAAAAAATAAGACGAAAATGTGAGGACTACTTTTGCCGACATCGATTATTAAGGGAGCTGTGCGCCCCCAATAGTTGGATTTTAAAATTGTTTAAATCAAATATTTTAGAAACTAATTATGACTAAGCAACAAATAAGTTGAATAATGTTTTGTATAATGGAGATCATTCGCCTCGGGATATGTAGTTTGAAACATCAACCCCCTTCATTGTGGAAATAGGGGTTGCCACCCTGTGTTTGCATGATACTAACGAACACTTGTAAGAGATTTATGTTATGTATTTATTAATCAGCAAGTTAAAATTAACAAAAAAAGGTCGTATAGTCCAAACACTCTCAGTTGAACCGTTTGCGAGAAATCCGTGGTGACATTATTCAAAACAGAAAGCGCGTTGCCTGACAGATAGGCAATTCACTACACACGGGACGAGTAACTACGATGAAAAACGGACACTGCATTACTATTACACGACACTTTACACATTAAAATTACGATGAGCGCTATCTGTGTCACAAAATAAATTAAGGGGGTAGTTTCTCATATGTCTTATCTCGTACTCCTTATTAATATTGAAAGTAAATCATACGCGCAACGTAAGGTATACAAGGTTTCGTAAGGTGGTGGGCCACTTTGAAGTGTAAGCCGAAACTTGTGTTTATTGTAAAAGTTTCAGAAAATATTTGACATGGAACAGTGACATGTATGACCATGTGTAATTGGACTATTATTTACAATATCTGCTATTACCGTCGCTGCCATCACAAGTTAACATAGTAGAACAAAAAATGGTTGCTACCCTGATTACATTGAGTGTGTTGTGTGTTGCTTCCATGCCAGGTACATAAATTTCAACCGTTATGCACATACCTAGCGAACGGTAACGTTTAAAGGGATGACACACTACAAATTACTTAAGCATAGTTAGCGTGCAGACCAATAATCCATAACCAATTAGGCTTCAGTACCACGAATGCAACATCAAAGTTGCAACCTTTATTTGTTTATAATGTTAACTTGTGATGACAGCGACGGAAATCGCAGGAATGGTACATAATCGTCAAATGTAAGAAGGTGAAAAGGAGTGAAAACTGACGAAATGTATTTTTGAATGATCGTCGATATATCTTGAACCCAGCGGGCTATTGTCGTGTTTTTCACGTCCAAGAGGCACCAGTAAATTAGTCTAAAATGTTATTAAAGGGTTTTTCGAATTTAAGCCTTAAGAGATGAAGAGACCTGGTATATGTTTTAGATAAATCTTCTATATATATCGAACCCATCGAGATATTTCGTTTATTTTTGCTTCAGGATGATTATTAGGCAAATGGGCGCAAAGAGGTTTTAAGATTTTTTTCAAAATTCGAACTTTCAGTACTGTATAGAGGTGATATGTGATTTTTGATGAATGATCAATTTTGCTTTGACTGAATGAGCTATCATCGTGATTTTCACTTCACTTGGATACTTGAACAAATATTTAAGGTACGAAATTAAGATTTTTCGAAATTCGACACCTAAAGGGGTGAAAAGGCATAAAATTTAATTGTTATCAACCGATGATACTTATCTAACCAGTAGAGATATCGAGGTGGTGTTCGCGTTAGAATGGTGCTTAGTGTACCTAAAAAAAGTAATGCAAGTTTTATTTTATTTTATATGATAACCTAACTTAATTAAGAAGAAAACTTAGTTTGTGAACTTTCAAGTCACACAATCCGAAATGCACGTATGCCCAGCGAGAAATAAATTATACAAGAGTTTCATTCTTCAGCTCTATCCAGAAGCGGTGTCGTTAAACCTCTGTGAGCCCAGGAAATTAATATTTCATTTTTAAAATTAGTTTCCATGAATACTTTCGACGATGTCTGGCGCAATTGTTTGTAGCTCCGATCTATTGTTCGGAAGGATCTGGGGTCATATTCCTTTAAAGGCTGTACAAATGTACAAGACTAACACACAAAAACTGCCATGAGTATGAAATTAGTGCAATTTTTATTAAGTTGAAAAGTGGTGGAACTATCTACTGAAGTTCCTCGACAGTATCAGACCACATATACCAACTCACTAACCTCAAGGTTGGGGCACCAAATATGTTTGTATTTCAGCGAAACATTATCCCGCAAACTCCCTAATGCCACTAGTGAAGGTTTCAAAAAACTAATATTATTTTGAGGACACCATCGCCATTGGTTGTGCTGGAGAGAAATCAGTCTTATTACTACGTAAACTACGTATTTCATTCGATTACCATCTTAAATTTAACAGTCTGTAATTAACCCACAACGTCGACATTGCTGTGACTATAAATAAGGCCCAGGCGAAGTCGCTGTTAGTGGCAAGGGCAAACTTAAGGAGGCCGCCTACCTCACGCTTCAAATGCATTGCAGCGTGTTCGTAAATGGTTTTTTCTACGATAATATTCCACGTGTGCCCATTGTGCCAACGTACGAAAAGAAAACAAACTTCAGACAATGTCGGAACCTCATTATTAAGACGCCACGATCATTAAAAAAATTGTTTATAAGTCCTCCAACATGACTAATAACGGCCTTTTAAGACTTCCGTACTTCAAAATGTACTAACAGGATGTATGTGAAACTCAAATTGCGACCTGCACTGAACTTAGTTGCAAACTTTCCACCAATAAAATTATATGGTCACCGCTTAGTGTCCCATAGTACAAACCATTCGGCGAGATCCTTGCACGCTAGTTCAGCGCTTGGCTCGTTGAGGCGACACGGCATTTGATGCGCGCTTCAAGGTCGACCTTACTGCTCCGTCGCTTTTGAGCTACTCACGCGCGGGTAGGCGGCGCCCTTAAGACTGCTTTTCGCGGGGACAACTATAGTTACTTATCCTGGCGCAGAGATAGCTCAACTTGCAAATTTGTCATTTTAACGTTTGATGACTGAACTACATATCTGGTGTACAAAGAGGTATCTGCTCTAGGTAATACACGCAAGGAAAGCCGCGGGCGCAATGCTAGTTATTTATATAGTTCTTCTATACGTCCGCTTCCAGTTTTACAACGTTATTTACAGTTAATAGTTTTTTTCTTAACGTCTCAATAAAGCGATCAAGATGAAATGTTCCAAACACAAATTCGTAAACAATGATTTGCATTAAAACATTGATGACTAAAATGTAAATTTCGTCCACTGTTATAAGGGCTTTTGATATGTCCGTTTATCGCTGTTTAGTGGATTGAACTTTACCGACGACGTAAATATTGATGTCGTATTTCTATTTTCGGTTATTTTCATTTCAGAAATTGTATATTTGTGTCAGCTTTCTGGATACGATTATATTCCTTTCAGGAATGTATATTATGTGTTTGTTGACAGCAGATAATACTGGCTATTCTTATGGTGGGGTTTTCTGCAACTCGGCAAAATCCACTCTCAGTGGCGTATGTCCATAAAAAGTGTTCAGTTTATAATACTAACCCATCGCAAGAATCCTTCAAATGTCACAAGTAAAGTGTTTTGTTATCATATGTGACACGCCCATATGGTCGCCACTACAATTTGTTACATTTAATAGTCATCAGTGTCAACCAACCATCATAAATACATATGTATTAGTATTAATACCTATGTCTTGCGACCACTCGGTCTCCTCGCCATTACATTGGGATCACACTGAAATAGTTTCCATTAAGGTAACCGTACTGTACCAAGTTTTATACAGAAAAATAGGAAATTGTACATATCGTGTCTATGTGAAAACGAGAAAGAGGAGCAGGTGTAGAGTGTGTCTGGGGCCTCGCCCCCCACCCTCAAGCCACCCCCCCCCCCTAGCAGCTGAACAGGAGGGGAGTGGACCCAGCCAATAGTTTTGTAAGTTGTCATTGTATTGTAGTTATTTATTAATTAAGAAATCATGAATGTTAGCAAGCAAGGAACCGTTGTTGGATGTAGATAGCAAAGAGAAATTAAGTAATTATTTTATAAATACGGTTCTGGCCGGAATTGTTGTCCTCGAGAGGCGGAGCCATCAGTTGAAAGCTGGCTTCTGATTGCCCCAAATCGAGCCATAGCTTTAGGACCACATGACGGTGGGTTTGACGCGGATTAGGAGAGAAGTGAAGCCGCGGTGACGGTGGCGGGACAGACGTCGAGACGACGCGCCGGGGTGCTGCCGCTGGGTGTCGGAGTTAGGCGTCGAGACGCCTTAGAGGGACAGATGTGTTTGAGTCGGAGCATACATCGGCGAGCGACAGAGGACGGCGCACCGGGGTGCTACCAACGGGCGTCGAACTGGGCGTCGGGATGTCATTGGTTAAGATATCGTCAGGAAGTACGACAGGTCGAGACACCTACGATTGGTAATTGTAGATACATTGTAAGACGAGGCAGTTGTCGGGGTCTCCGTGTACGCGACTGTTATCCTTAACAGCCGTACCGACAATTCTGTGATAGTAACGGTCCGCCCCGAGAGGACAGCAACGACGTGCTACCCGGGAAAAAGACTTACAAACTCTTCATTGCAATACCTTAGTGCCCAGAACTGTAACCCATCAATCAATAGTCAACTAAACGTCCGCAGATATTAAATAAGTTAAAAATAAAGACAAGAGTCCATCGTACATATTTTAATATGTCGTACGTTCATAAAGTTGAACAATATAGCAGATAAAGTGGTCACATATATGTTGTCAATCCATGTTTAGTATTGTTGGTTAAAAGCTTCATATGATTATTGTCGGCAAAGTTGTGCGCAAAGACAAGATGCACATATACTTCCCCTAGAATTGAGAGATATCCCGGTAAGAGCACCAGGGCATAGTAAAATGAAGAGTAAATAGGTGTAAAAATTGAAAGTGAACGGTTGTGCAAAAGTATCGACGGGGATGCCCTAGAAAAGGCGTATTATTGTTGGGTTTCCCTGCTCGTGGAAGTGCTATCACACCGGAAACTCCTGACTCCCCGCTGGAAAAAACCCCAGGTGCCCTTCTGACGTCGCCGTCTAGTGCTGTGCCCATGGCTTATCTCAAAACTTGGTAATAATACGTACAACCTTCTACGAACTATGGGGACAGTGTACACGATGATACCGGCGTGTTAAAACCGCATAACTTCGACCGAGTAGTCGAGTGAGTAATGCTGTTAAATCTGCCTCAGCTTCGGATGTGCCGTAGTTTAGATACACTTTTCATTTTACAAATTGCACTGCGTACCATGTTTTAAGGTGTTTTACAAACTCCTTGCAAATCAATCAGTTTAAATTATGAACCTTTAAAACTTATAAATGTAGGTCACTACGAACGTCAACTTAAGTCGCTTAGCAGTTTATACGTTTAAAAAAACTTATTAGCACTTTTTTTTTTTATTATTGTTCGTAAGTTTTTGTTTGGGCCTATTTGTTTTATTTAGAGTGTTCGTTTTCCTTCTAGTGAGTACTTAGCTCAAGTAGAGTTAAAAGAAAAACTTTATTATAAAAAGTGTCATAATTACAGGAAGTGTAGCATTAGAAAGTGTTTATTTTTATTTCTGTTGACATAGCGCTATAACAGCGATGAAAATCTGTCGCACACAGCCCGAATGCAAGTCACCACGATCAAAAACGGATTCAAGACTGGCTTTCTTCTAGTCAATTTTTAACAACTCAAAAAAGTATACGGTAACATGTTTTAAGTTAATGACAAACAATTATTTCATTGAAATTTTATTTACCAGCGCATTTAAGTATATTTTGACAAAAACAATGTCAACGATAAAAGGCTTAATTATATAACAGGTAGCTTAACTATTAATATGCGTCTGTTATAATTATTTTAAAGGAAGAGGTAAAGCTATATAGTCGTGGGAATTTTTATCAGAATAAAAACTTTGTGCCTCTAATATGTGGTTGAATGCGAATGCGGTGTTGAAAACTGCAGACCGAATTGGTAGTAATATATCGTTGTCTTGACGATTTTTTATATTACCTTAATTCCAAAGGAAACAACAATGTAGGCCTACATTCTATATTTTAGACTTCCGTTTAAGGCATCTACCTGATAGCCTCCACTACCTATAACATATTTATATTCACAAGTTAAAATAAAGATTTAATTTTTAAGGCGGCCGCCTACTGCACGCGTTGCAGTGTGTTCGTAAACAGGTTTTTTCTACGAAAATATTCCATGTGTGCCCATTGTGCCAACGTACGAAAAGAAAACAAACTCCAGACAATGTCGTAACCTCATTGTTAAGACGCCACGCTCATTAAAAACACGGTTTCCAAGCCCTCCAACATGGCTAAAAACGGTATTTTCAGACTGTCGTTCTTCAAAATGTACTAACCGGATGTATGTATAACTCAGGTTGCGACCTGCACTGAACTTAGTTGCAGACTTTCCACCAATAAAATTATATGGTCAGCGCTTAATGTCCCATAGTAAAAACCGTTCGGCGGGAAGCTTGCACGCTAGTTCAGCGCTTGGTTCGTTGAGGCGACGTGGCATTTGACGCGCACATCAAGGTCGACCTTACTACTCCGTCGCTTTTGAGACTCTTACGCGTGGATAGGCGGCGCACTTAAGGCCATGATATTTAATTTATTTCATACAATTGCAAATAACTCAAATATTTTTTAACCAAATGCTTTGAAAAACTTTGAGACTGTGTACAGTTATACGATACACAATTTTGCCTGAGCAGTTTTTTTTTTTTTTTTTTTTTAATAAAGTACTGTTTGTTAGAAAAAATTATTTTGCTTCATTTTGACTTATTTTGTCAACAAAATATGTGATATTCCAGGGACAAAAATGTAAAAATCCGTTTGGTGTATTGCAACAGAAAAATTCAGGTACAAACGATGATATATCAGTGCTAAAATGGCAAGAATGAATTTTTGATGTATTTAATAATTTGCATTAAAAAATATTTTCGTAACCACTGCGAAACTAAAGAGCGAGGCCTTAAGCTCCAGTATGTGCCGCGGTGGCCGAAATTCGCCTCACACCAAGTTGATCCGGGCTCGATTCCCGGTGGTGTCGGTCCTCGGATTTTCGCATGATGGGAATCGTGCCGGACGATTCCGCTGGTTGCCGGGTTTTCTCGGGAATCTCATGTTTTCCCCGCCCTTTCATTCCGGGGCCGCTCCACACCCACCTCATGTCACCTCTCACCAGCGCCTCCATGTTGAGCACTGACCAATTTCTCTCCATTAAGCTCCAGTACATCTTTATTCCTCTTAACAAGCAACAATAATGGTTTTGTATATTTTGAATAACGTACGTACAGGAGCTAATCTAGGTATCGATCGTGTAAGGCCTGGTCACGTTTTTGTACAAGTAAACTTCACTTGGTTCAGTTTTTAAGCCCATAATTTTTAAATTGTTCTCCACCAGGTCTGACCTCCTGACATTTCTTTAACGTTTATACCTAGAGATGACTTATTTTCACGAAAATATTTTTGCACCCGCTTGTTTTAATTCCTTAATTGCACATATGTCGCTATGCTACGTGACTATTGCGGGCGTGTCTATTTGCAGAGGTATTTGTCATTTGACTGAGCCAATTATAATACGGTTACTGCAACACTACAGTTTGTGATTTGCGGGTAAAAGTCCAGACACTGAGAGCTAATATGAAGTACAGCTGCAGATGTGCACGTAAAAAGACACTGAAACAAGCAGGGATTGGTGTCAGTCAAAATCACGTGTTCTTAACTGTCGCTCTTATAATAGACATTCAGCATTTTGAACAAATGAACTAAATATAAAACATGTTTAATTCATGAAGTAAATATATTTACCCTAAGGTTTAAAAACTGCCCGTTCCACAATAGTAATATGCTATTTCCACACTGTGTATAGAGTGAAACCATTTAAATACGGGGAAATTGCTACTAATAATATGTTTACTAAAATCCTAGTTTATTAAATGAAACTATCATCAAACCAGTGACTAACAAATTAGTATAATTCCTCGATACAGATATTTCTTAATACCAGTGATATAAAGTTAAACAATGCTGTTTTACTTAAAATTTCGAAAATAGCTTTCTTTAGTAGAAAACTATTTAACTTGTATGGATATTTATTCTAAGGTTATAATATATAGTAATTAACTTATATTTAGGGAAACGAAAATTTCAATAGTTTAGTTACCTTTACGTTCAGTGCTGGGTCTAGAGAGGGGCAAGAGGAGGCATACCTTCCGGGCGGCAATTCAAAGGGGCGGTAGGCTGGCTCTACCTTGTTTGAGAAAGCTACAACAGAAAAGTAGTACACGCCTAGAAGTTCATTCAGTTAATAATAAAAGTGTAAAATCTTTTGGCTGAGAGAATGATCACTAGCGTTATTTTGTAACGTAAAGCTGCAGTGTCGTGTTGTGGTGTGTACTTATAGGCTAATGTTTATGTGTATGTCTACGTCTGTAATAAAATTAAAATGACGAGTTTAATTCCATGGCATAATTTTGAAGTACAGATTTTTCGCATTGAAAATATTCAATTGAAAATTACTAAAACGAAAATAATATTACAGCAGTATTGGCTATTTTGTACGCAATAATTTATTTGTCTTATCGTATAATTGGGAAAAAAATTGAGGTGCATAATCAAGCCTCGTCTGAGCAGGGACGGCTCTAGGCTTTCCTTCGCCCGGGACAAGAATTGTGATTTGCTCCCCACCCCCTCCTTTCCCGCCCCCTTTGTCCATCAATCAGTCCAATCAACCCAACAGTAACAAACGAACGCATCTTGCATACATTGTTTTGCGCTCGCGTGAATAAGAGTTTAAATTTTTATTAGAAATACATACAACCTGTACTTACTGACCACCATTAGCAGTGTTTTAAGTGTACTTTCTAATTATAAATACTGTATTTATAACATTATATGGTGTTCAAGAGTAATAAAAATATTAAAATACAAATCTAGTAAAAGTCTAAATATTGGTAGATATTGTATCTTTTATACATTCATTTATATTCCTTTCCCAAGTAAACATTTTCGGCGCCACCAGCGCCCCATTTAACCTTCGCGTCCGTAGAAGTCTGCCCCCCCCCCCCTCCTGCCGCACCCCATGCAACCTCTAGATCCGTCCCTGCGTATGAGCATGAGTACTCAGGAGAGTGTATTCTAACATGCAGGTTACTGAACTCACTAAATATTACTTCCCCAACCTACAGTATAATTTCAGATACTGATCTATATTAGTTGTTCGGTGTTGGTAGAATGGCATTTGTACACTGTGAATAAGAAGCGCGTAGGCCGTATAGTGTCGCCCGCTGCCCTGGTACGAGAGGGTTGAAGTATTTACGGGTGCGGGCCCACGCAGCAAGTGAAGGGAGAGAGTGTGGGCGGACGCAGGTGGCCAGAGAGCGGCCTTGGCGTCCTGACGCCCACGCGACGCCCCGACGCCAGCAAGCGACCGCGCGCCCCCTCGCGAGGGAGGCGGCCACTACTCGAGGTCCATCCATACACACACACACGAGCGCTTGGGTCGCGTTAACTTTCCCGCTCCTCGGAGATACTCGGAAGCATTCGTACATCTTCGGCCATATCCACATGTCTTCCCTTCTAACCCCTTAAGGCCCTGCTACACTGGGCTAATTGCGTGCAATGCAGATGTGCTTCAGGGATATGATTGGTCCATGTGACTAGTGACTTCAGTGCCGATTTGCAGTGCATTGCTGATTGAGTTCACAAACTTTTAACTCGGATCGGTAGCCCACGAGCAGTCGATATGCCGGGCGTACGTGATTGGCTATCAGTAAATACGTCACGAAAAATAAGCTAATGAACTGCCAGCCGGATGTGTGTAGGCGAAAAAGCGGGCTAACGTTTTTTATTATTATTATCTAAATTCTGTTGACAGGAAAAATACGTAATTATATTTCTAGAATGAGTTATGGAAAGTTAGGCAATGGCAATTTATTATTACATTAGTTAAACTGCACTATGAAATCAATTGAGCAAAAAACAATGAATAATAAAGGAAGTATTTGAACTGCCATCTATATTTTTAATGTGTAACTATACTCGTTAGCAAGACAACAGCATTTATTGTGGCATGCACAGTGCAGACGACCAGCACTGCAGTCGGCATCAGCAGGACATCGGCAGTTTGCATCAGCCCAATGTAGCCCTGTGACATTTAGATTGGTTTAGGTTAGGTTCATTCTACTACACGTTTGAAAGAAAACGGGTTTTCTTATTTATGGGAAAGTTTCGCATTAGGAAAAATTCTGCCGCTAATTGCGCTGCAATCGCTAACGAGTATAATAAAATACGAAAACGTAGTAAAATAAATTTAAATATACTTGGCAAGGGAAGAAATCATCTAATTTAACTATAAAGTGAAAACAAACATATTTTCAGTTTCAAAATGTGAACTCCATGTAACTTTAAATTCTCGAAAGCTCTGTTACTAATCAGTTTACATCTGATACCATCGCAACAAGCGGTAGAAATTGTCCCTTGCCAGTTAGTTTACAATAGTTTAGATTAGTTTTAAATGTCAAAACATTCTGTGCGCTATATCAAAACACGGTTTTATCAATAAAAGTAAATAAAAGTGGCGCTGCCTCTTCACTGAGGACCGATTGCACAGTCATAATGAGTAAAATCTAAGGCCTCTCTGAGTGAAATATGAGAAGTTATCATTGCAGAGACGAAAGTTTTTGAAATCTAAGGAAAAACTGAGAATTTCTTAATGTGTCCTCAGACCTTCCTTAAGATTTTCTCAAGTTGCAAATCAATCATGGCGGCCGTAAATTGAGGTTTTACCAAATCGCCATCGTGTAAGTAATACGCATTTAACTACATTCGCAAGTCAATGCATGAAGAGAAATTATTTTTCTCGCGAATATTGTGGTAACACTTCACCGCAACTGAGATATCTCAATTTCCTCTCTGTGCAATGCAGACGAGAAATTCTCAGATTTTACTCAAGTTCTCCTTAGTTTCATCATTACCTCAAGATTTTCCTCACTTGGCTCTGCAATCATCCGTGAATCGCCGAGGATAAACGAATGCTCTCGAGTCTTTCCGAGGAGCGGGAAGTTAACGCGACACAGACGCTCCGAGCACAGATCGATGGCCGCCCCGGAGTAACAATGACGTCGCACAGTTCGCAGTCAGTCCCCACTTCTCTGGTCGTTCTGCACCCTGTATGCGGTTACAATAAGTCACCAGGGTCGTCTAGGTAAGACACGACATTACAGCTCGAGACATTCAAACAGCAACCCGGTAAATTATTCAAGCGTTCAGTAAGTCACGAGAGAGGTTTCTCGATCAACTCCTTGTTACCCTGCTCGAAATCGGATTAAACTCCCCAACTGGCGCAAAAAAAAAAACGAAATGAAACCGAGTACACTGTGAGCTTAAAATGTCGAAGAAAGGAGTACGAAGCTACTAATAGACTATGCAAATAAAATACAGTATAAAAATGCCCAAATACCCTGCGATCTTCGCATTTTTTCAAAGATGACTATTATATAAAAAATATGTAAACACTTTTTTATATTCCTGCTACTTAAAACACTTATTTCATTGCAAGCGTTTATATATAACCTGATGATCGACAAAACTCGGTCAAGTTAGCAAACCTACCTTACTCCAGCTGGTTACTTAATTTAAGGGGGTGTTTGATGGAACATTTTATTGTTTCAAACATTTTTTATATTTGTACGAGAGATGGTTTGCTTTGTAGACATACATTCCGACCATATTATACTGTAATGAAATATGTTTGGCTTTCACAGTTTTTTTATATTGGCATGTCAAAGTCAAAATTTGCATAAAACTGTTTTATGCTTTAAAGAAAAACCAACTGACCCAACTGGAAAAATTAAGACTGAATAATTAAGACGTAGGCTGCAATTTCTCCTATATATACACAGAAAATAATATAATTTCGTACTTTTAAAAAATTATTGAATTTTTAAATTTTTAGTTTTAAATTTTGAAAATTTTAAATATAAAAATTGTTAGTTACGTTTGTTTTTATATAGGAGATCTTGTAGCCTACAACATCGTTATCCAGCGTGGATTTTTTCAGTTTGGTAAGTCAGTTTTCCGTTGAATCATAAAACCGTGCTATACACATTTGGACTTGGATGTTCTATTATAAAAAAAAACAACGAAAGCTAAAAAATTTTCACTACAGTAAAAAATAGTCACAGTGTATGTCTACAAAACAAAACATATCTTGTACAATTATAAAAATGTTTAAAACAATAAAAAATTTCCGTCAAGTGCCGCCTTAAACGCCTATCGCGACGTATCTTCCCTGCCGGAGAAATACCATAAAGAGGACTGAATGTCAAACATTAATTGTTTCGTCGTTTCTCACTTTATATCATGGTTGTAGGCTTTAATGGGAATGGCGTGTGTAATAGACGTAATTCATGATCATAAGTGCCCTTGGGAGTATTATTTTCCTCAATTTGATTAATTCCCATATTTATGCTAATTATCGATCGTTGTATGTAATAAACAGTTTATTCGAAAACTGCTCAGCATACGTAAGAGATGTTTCTTAGAAATAACATTCTAATAATGTATCACATGTGTAAGACATTTTCAGGTCTTACACTAATAATTAAAAATTATTCCTTCGTTGCCACAATAAAGTAAAAAAAAAAAAAAAAAAAAAAAAAAGGTGTTATTGCGTATGAACAATTTGGTGCAGGACTATTAGAAAAGTGAATCCGGGTATCATACACTTTTATCTTTAATATTAGCCTATGTGATAAAATGATAGGGTCATACAGACGAGCTACCAGCTAGAAAGCCAAAGCTTCAAGGATGGATTGAATGGTGAAACTTACACTACAGTACTTGGAAACATCTGGAAACTGGAGACAAAGTGATTTCATAATCTCGAATGGGACACTATTGTACACAAATAGTATCTCTGACATAGCTCGTAAAAGTGAATGACGTTTTGTATGGAAATATTCATAGCATATATATGTATATATATGATAATGCAACATTATCAACAAAGTCATCCTAGTGTTTATTTTATCACGGCGAAAATAGTGAAAATGGGTGTTTTCTCCGTTATTTTTAAACATAATAATTTTAGTTGAGAATTTTTTTAGTAGTATAGGCAGGTGCAACATACCTTTGACTTCAATATTACGTAATGAAATGATAGGCTCACCACTGAATGTCTCTTAGAGGCGTGTTGTCGGCGAGAAGACTGTACCCAGTTCAATAACCTTAGCCTAGAGGTTAGGGCGAAGCGTGGTTAGCGTGCCGTGTCGCCGTTAGCTCATCGCGCCTTACTTAATACTCAAAATACGTCCATCGAGGCAGCCACCTTAATTTCTGAGTCCACTAAAACTACTTATTTTTGTATTATATCAATCTTGCCATATGGGATTGTTCATATGCTCAATTTGTTGTGAAAAATAGCCATGTAGCGATGGTTCGCGATTACGTAAATGCGTTTGAAACCTACATTTAAAAATAAAACTCCTTGCTGCCTGCATTTTTAGCGTTTACACTACCTGGTGTGCAGCATTACTGGTAACTCATTATTTAAAGCAGTTCAACGATTCATTGTTTTAACCCAAATTATCATATTTTTTGCATTTATTTTACTAACGATTTCATATTCGTTGAGATCTTTGAAGGATTCATTTTCACGGATGTATGTCACTGAGAGCGACTATTGCCAGTCGCAGAAAACCCACAGTAAAACAACAAAGTAAAAGGAAGCGATGGTTAGTTGTAATCAACAAATATATAACACATAAGCGTACACTTCCGGGAAAACATATAGTCACTGTATTCAGAAAAGATGGCATAAAATTAAAAATAACACAATGAAACGACAAAATCAGGCGTGTGTCTGCCTAAAAGGCAACAAAAATGGACGAGGACAACATAGATGAACACAGGGGTGTATTAGAAACATATTGGGGGATTGGGGGTGGGGACTTATGTAAATTTATGGGTTTTAAAATATACAAGCCATCTCAAAAGTGTGGTTGTTTATCGTTACATAACATTAGAAATAACATACACACAAATAGGACACATGAAATATACTTGGATCATCATAGAACAAAACACAGGTTTCCTTGAGGCGACTGTACATAGCCTACTTTGGATGCATTACGTTCAACACGATTTTTTTGGTGACCTTATTCAGCCCGATAGTCTTCCCCCCCCCCCTCACCACTAATATAACAGCCCCAGGATTAACAGATAATTAATCAAATATCTGTAAACACGTATGACACAATGAAGAAAATACAGACGAAATTTGTCGAAGGTAGATCATTACTGTGTGTTTTTGTCGTCTTTCCTTAATACGATTAGATTCCTTTCCTTAAGGATGTGTATACGTTTGTTGACCACAACTAAAACTGGCTTTTCATTTTACTTTCTTGTTATACTGTGGGGGTTTTCTATGAATCGCATGCGTCCGTTAAAAAAAGAGGATCAGTCTTTTGAGACTCATTGTTGCGAGGGCTGGCGTGCAGTGCTTACTGTTATCCTTTTTTCTATGGGACCTTAAGCTGACAGCAAATTATTTGATTTATGGAGAGCGTAGTTCAAAGTCTAAAGCTTGTGCTATAGTAGTACTTTTTGAATCCGATTGTTAATTTTCAAGATACGGCATTCTGGAAAAGCCATTTTTGGCTGTTTTGAGGGCCCGAAAATATTGTTCCTAATAAACGTGCCGAAGCTTTAAAGCTATATCGACACATAGTTTGAAGAGTGTGTTCTTTTCGTACATATACAAATATAATGTGCGTTAAATAGTTTCGTCAAAAAGAGAGTAGTCGTTTAAACACATCTGACAGCCATGTTGGATCGTGTTTAGTGCTAAACATGTTTGCGAGGTTACGCGCAAACCGAATAAAATCAATGAACACTCTGCGTTTCAAATATAAAAGCGCAGTTACGGTAGTTACCTTGGGAGCAAGCTCGAAATACTGCGACCACCATTACGAGTGAATAGTTCGACAACCTGCCTCACCAATATCGTTAGCGCCACCATCCAGCCGAGCGCTGTGTAGCTAAACTGCCATGAAAACACTCACTGACTTCGCGCCACCTTGTCACATGTACAACTGGCCACACGCTGAAGCAGTATCCTATATACAAGTAGCTGAAGACATATTGTACACGTGGAGACCAGCCAGCTGGTCGTTGACCCCGCGAACTTTACAGGTCTCTAGGAATGAGTAATAGAAGCGAGTCTTGGTAGTTACATGGTTACTCTTTTTAATAGAAATTCGCCCCTTTAAGAATTATCTTGCATATTTCGCAATTATTATAAGAGTTATAAATTCTTTTAGAGTACTGCAAGCGCGAGGGGGGAGGGGAAGGGAACTTTGGATTCTAGGAAGGGGAGGGGGTGACTTTGGCCATTAAAAAAATTTTATTTTCCGCATATATGGTAGTCCTGAATAAATAAATTTACTTGCGACAAATTCCGAATAGTAAATAAATATGAACATGACATTTAATTGGTATTTACTCCCAGTTGACAATTACGGAAAATAAAAATAGTATGAAGGTGTCCCAAAGTCCTCCCTCTTACGGTGCGTAGATTTCAAAAATATTTTGTACAACTAAAATAATAATAATAACTCCCATCCTTGATTTTAAATTTTAAAATAAACACTTTTCCTCCAATTCAATTTGCACTGGTGGCTGATGGCGATTCTCAGTCTTTGTCACAAGCCCTAACATCTTAACTCCTGCATACCCATCTGAACAATAAACTTGAAACTTGACACCATTGTACGTACAAACGATTATTCACAATGCTTGTTTTGTACATTAACTATAACAGTAGCTTAATACAATAAAAGTAAATGTATTATCCACTAAAGAATAAAAGTATTTAGCAGTAATGTACGAAAAAAACAGAACATAGCTGAAAATTCTGTTGACGTTTTGTGCTGGCTCGCTCGTGCTGTTATATAACCAGAAAATACGTTACACTTTCAGAAGTGGTTCGCTCTCCAGGGAGCCTAGCGATAAGTACCGTCCGTGCGACAATTATACTGTCCAATGGGCGTGGTTTATTTCCATGCCTGTCGTAAGACGTTAAAAGCAACTTTCTGTCGCGTTTCTCTAGTGCGATAGGAGTTCCCCGTCTTTTTTCCGACAAGGAAAACGAGTTTGTGACCTTGGTAACGATCAAGGTTGTTATTTGTGTTGTTTGTATATGGTTGTATATACAACTTTTGACTAGTGACTAAAGGCGCGGTTGTATAACACTTTGCCCTCCTGTTTCAACAGTTTTTGCGATAATTACATTTAAGGGCGCTGTTCACCTCAGTTTTCAACGTCTTATTTATTTTTATATTTGTACCAGATATTGCTTTTCTTATTTTAAACACAAATTGTGACTAAATCTTCATCTTAGGAAATTTATGTATTTCTAATAGTTTTTGCGTAATGAGTCGTAAATGTCAACATTTGCACTTTACGGTTTTATGTAGCCCTACGCCACTAAAACCAACAGTCATACATAGCCGAAAAAGTTCACAGTGTATAACAATGTTGTAGGCTATGATTTGACACATATAAAACAAATATATATATATATATATATATATATATATATATATATATATATATATATATATATATATATATAATATTATATATTTTAAAAAATTTTATTTTAAAAATAAAATATTTTATAAAAAAAAAAAATTTTTTTATATATATATATATATATATATATATATATATATATATATATATATATATATATATATATATATATATCATTGCCTACAATATTGTTATACAATGTGAAGAATCTTTTCGGTTTGGTATGTCAGTTGGTTTTAGTGGTGTACATAAAACCGTAAATTGCAAATTTTGACGTTTACGACTCATTACGCAAAAACTATGAGAGCTACACAAATTTCCTTAGAGGAATATTTAATTACAATTTACGTCTAAAATAAGAAAAAAATCTGGTACAAATATGAAAATAAAAAAAAAGACGTTGAAAACTGAGGTGACCTAAACGAGAGCTCATGCCTGTTCGGCAATTCTGTTTGAAATCGTTTCACCACGTGGCTATTTTTAACCCCCGACGCAAAAAGAGGGGTGTTACAAGTTTAAGGATGTTCAAGTGCGATAAAATCATATTTTGAGTCTATATTTTTATCAAATAGTGCTAGTTTTGTAGACGATACTTGTGAGTACAGTTTGCTCTTATGAAACAATTTTAGCTCTCATAGTTTTCTCATAGCGGTGCGTCAAAGACAAACTTTGCGTGTTACGCTGTCATGCAAATAGTGAAAACCAGTTGACTTACTCAAATGAAATAATTCGCTGTTATCTAACATTCCATGAACTACGCAACAAAGAGATTAGAAGGCCACATGTAATATTTTGAATTTTTTTAAAAAATCGCAAATGTACGAGAAAAAAGTTGAAAAATCAGCAATTTTTTTAAAATATAAAAATAGTTAACTGTAAGTTTTTTTAATACTTTGTTGCATAGCCCATGACATGTTATTTCACTGTGAATTATTTCGTTTTAGTAAGTCAAGTGGTTTTTACTATTTGCACGGCAGCGTAACATGAAAATTTTGACTTTGATGCACCGTTATGAGAAAACTATGAGAGCTAAAGTTGTTTCGTAAAAGTAAGCTATACTCACAAGTATCGTCTACAAAACTAACATGATTTCATAAATATGAAATGATTAATTTATTGTGCTTGAACACCATTAACGTGTATCTGTGTGTCTGTCTGTGGCATCGTAACTCCTTAACGGATGAACCGATTTGGATGTAGTTTTTTTTTTTTTGAATGGTGACTTGATCAAGAGTGTTCTTAGCTTTGATTCAAGAAAATATGTTCAGCCGTTTGAAGATCAACTGTTTTCTAGTAGCTGAAGGGATGTGAGTAACTTCTACTGGTCTGTTCAATTCGAAATTTAGTATCATGTGACTTCAATGATATTACAACACCATGGTCACCTTGACCAGATGCTGCAGCACCATCTAGAATCTGCAGGAAACCCAACTCCTTAGTAACTTACAGCCGGAGGTTTATTTATTTTTTAATTTTAATTTAAGTTTTACTTGTTTCAAGACATTAAATGTTGTGGTTTTAGTTAACTATGCAATAGCAAAATTTTTGTTAGTTGACGTATTAGCCGAAACCTTGCCTTGAAAAATGTTTTCCTTTCATTGTAAAAATCATGTTAAAGAAGGCTGCCAAACTTACTTGTGATATCTGCTCTAGTTTAAAATTTAAATAATAATATTTATACAAAACAATTGAAACAGGGGAGCGTGGTTTTAAATAACCTGATCGGATTATGTTGGTTTGGTCTAACGTGGCCATGTTTACTCGACCACAAGTTTTGTCTAATAGCCTAGCCTACATGCAAGGCGTCGTGCGCTAGAAAATTATACTCTTGTTACATTTAAACACCTCACAGAACTGAGGTGTCTAGGCGACAGGTCGTCGAACCCGCGAAATCTCCCGGTTTCTAATTAAAACATAAAAGCCGATATAGATCGTAATTTTTAAATGGTTCTCGGATGCAGGTCATGAATGTAAATCACTTACGTCACCTACGTTGGCACACACAAATATTCGCCTTCCAATATTTTTCAGCAATCTTATATGTTGAATACAAATTCCACCCGTAAAATATGAAATCTGTTAGGTGAAGGAGTTGTATAGCAATTCGAAAAAGATACTTTTGTCATAAGAAGGTTTCGAAACTTCGACTTGAAGTTCAACGCAAATTTTCTTTTCACATTTTGTAAAAAAAAAAAAAAAAAAAAAACATAATTGTAATACTTTCTCATAGTTTCGTAGTTGCAGCTTAGTAGTGCAACTTTAAAAAAAATACTTCTTCATGTAGGTGTATAGGACAATAGAAATATCTAAAGTGTAGTCCTTGCAGAAATAATACATGCGTGAGAGACGTACGATATTTTTAAATCGTGTCTTACAATGTCGTTGGTCGACGGATGTTCTCTCGTATCTCCCCTTTTCCCCGCCTCTTCATTTAGGCACTGCTCCGTAAGGTGCTTACGAAAACGTAGTACATAACTCGATAGTATGATAACGTGATCGGATTAACTCAATGTTGGATGTTTAAGTACTCAGTCGTTGGATGTTCAACGGTTTTTTCGAGCGTACGAAAACTCCAAGATTTGTCTGTTGGCGACGTATTTGAAAAAATGCGACGAAATCTGAAAAAAGCGGTATATTTTAGTTAGCGTAAACAAAGTTCGGACAGAGCATAAAATACTTTTGTACTGGCACAGTATAATTACTCATGTATATGACATTGCAATTGCGTACTATTAATGTGTTTTGTACAAACATGCCAGAGTTAACCACCGAAACAGATTTTATTTTGTGTAGACACGCGGGAGTCTGTTTGTTTACTTTTCATGCAGTCTTTCGGGGTTTCCGTCTGCTTGCGGATCTCTAACATGCTCCTAAGCAGGGTAAATCTGAGTAGATCCGGCGAAGAGATCGAGTTGAAATGGAATATGTAGAGATTTCAAGCGGAGGCAGACCGTAACTCGCTTCAGGTTTTCGAACGGCTTTGGAGTAAGTTCAACTCTATCGAGTTAATCGAGTAAGGTTTTCGTAAGCGCTTATAATCACCTCATATCACCCCTTACCAGCTGAACACTTATCTGTTAAGAGGAGTATTCACCTAATTCAAATTTCCACGTTTGACGGGTAAGAACAGCGGAGTGATAAGAGACAGAATACTACGCTCGACGAGAAGCATATCGCGTCTGTTCACTGCCTGTCAAGCTGGCGTGCAAGGTTTTCCTTCAAGTCTTTTTCCTATGGGACTTTAAGCGAAGACCCTAAAATGTTATTTTTGAATAGCATGAAGTAAAGACAAACACATGCCTCTTGTTTGGCACTCTACGAATTCACGTGGTATTTTCGAAGTTACATCAGTCTCTGACAAGCCGTTTTTAGCCATTTTGAGAGGCCCGAAAATCATGTTTCTAACAAAAGTACTGAATTTTTAAAACATAAAAGCATAGGTTCAGGTGTGCGCTCTTTTCATAGATAAATGTAATATGAATAAGTTAAACGGTTTCGTGTAGTAAAAGAATACGCGAGACACGTTACACCTTCCATACGCCAAGAGAAAACTCCCCTTAATCGCTGACCAAAATCTCTTCACTTGACTTCACTAAAAAAGGTATGTCCTTGAATACTTGATAAATGTAACATATTTTTATCGTAAAATAAGACATGACCTTGACTGTGAACTATTCCTGCTGCATTATACATGTGCAGCACTGCCATGCGGACTCTATAATTACAGTTTAAGAGACATTTGCATCCGACACACTCTTCAACAGTCAGGGGTGGTAAACATTTCTGTGCTCCTGTAACTTGCGGAAAACTACTGTGATGAATACTTCAGATTGTTGAGTCATGTAGTCAATTAACTGCAGTATGGAATGAAGTCATCTTTTCTAACAGGGAAGAGGAAATTACGTTGCAGAGCAAGGCAGTTTCAAAATTACTATGTTTGCAGGCTGTATATGAACAGCTTGGACAGACTTTCTTAAGATAGAATGTAAGTAGTCCGATATACCACTTTAAAACGTCGCTCTTGGAAGAGAAGGAAGAAGATGCGTTCCTATTCAACCGGGAACATTTGCTAATCGATAATTTTACTTGCATTCATAACACCTGTTATATCAAGGGGACTTTATTTAATTTCGCTGCTTCAGAAATTCCGAAATAAGAAAAAAGGCGACCAAAATTCAAATCTGGCAACATATTGCGCACATATAAAAATATTACAAAGTTGACTACCATAACCAAGGTATTATTTTAGTACCGACGTAATTCTTTCTCTTTTTTTTTTTTTTTTTTTTTTTTTAATTAATCAAGCAGGAAAACGCAACAAATACTCGTGGCCAAAAGTTAAGACAAGCAACGGGCGTCTACAGAAATGTAGCGTGCAATTAAATATTTTCATGAAAAACAAGTGAGCCTAGCCATAATGAATCACGTAAATAAACAAACAAGTTCCCTTGTATATATCTTGTATCTCGTGCTAAATGCAGCAAGATGATCATCGTGACAATATGGTAGCTAGTCTGGCAACAAGAAATCGCTGGTGTGCCTATCTCCAACTATAAACCTCGCCACCTGCACTTCAGAATTACCGTATGTCGTATATAGAATAAATAACCCACACGCTATTAACCCCCAGTAAGAAATTTCACATTATCTAAGATTAGCAGCTGCCTTTCAAGGATATCGTAAAAATTTCTACTCATAGAGAATGAAAGTACATATATTTAATTTATTTTAATGCGTGAAACTAGATGAGCATAGGTCCCTGTCAACTCGCAGTAACATCATACGCCTGTCAGAGTACAGAAAGCAACCAGGAGAACACCAGCCCAGCAGTCATGCTACCCTGTTTCTACTGGTTTTTCGATAATTATATTTTTAGCTTAAACGAAAGCAGATATCAAAATATGTTTGGCAGATTTGTTTTAAAGATTTTTGCTGCGATAGATATTATTTTTAGGGCAAGAAATTATAACTTACGTTTCGACTAAAAAGTCTATTAACCAGAATTTCGTTAGTTATATAATTAGCTGAACCTATATTATTTACTGTCTTGGAAAAATCAGCCAACAAGGAGAATACCGTTGTAAACAAAAGTGCAAACAGGTTTTTGATATATATTCTCGTTTCGGCTTAAAAAATTAATATTTCGTAAAAAGTAGAAATAGGAGATTATTGCTTAGATAGTACCTATGTTTTCAGCTATTGGTGGATCGGTATAAAGTGAGAACTTATGAAAACATAGTTACATTATTTTTTAACTTTCAGATATGTTATAGTTTCCTGCCACTTTTAAATGTCAACAAATGACTCTAAGCAACAGCGATTATCTACCTAAAATAAACAAAGCGCATGGAGATTGTACTGTAGGCTACTCAGAAGATAACGACTAAGGTCACAATATATAATATTTTTAAATTGTTATTCTAGGCAAGACTGTCTTCAAAAGTGCTCATTTTATTGTGAACCGCGTATACTTGCTCATTGGCTGTTGTTCTAGTCAGCGGCCGGTTGTACATCTGACAAGGAAGCGCAGGGGCACGGTTACTAGACACTGAGGATAAAATAAAGGACGTTTCAATAAAAAAAATACGTACAGATCAAAACGATAAGAATACACATACGGAAAATTAAATATGTAGTTTATACCTCGTCCTGTATGCCGTACATTTTGTATTACAATAAATTCCAGCCGTACTCAAGAAAAGAATGAAAAAAGGACATGTTCCCCTTTTCCCGGACGTCTGGCAACCCTACGTGGGGGTCCGTGTTTTTATACAGGTTTGTTATTGGCTCAGAGTCGTCAAGGACGAGTTTAAAAAAACAGTGACATCAATCATGAAAACGTGAGATTGAAGCACAATTTATTCTCAAATGAACCCTCGATACTGCGGGGTCTCAGAGTCAGGAGAATACAAACTCAGGTAGAGGCCTTGGTAGCCACGAACACCACACAAATCTCGGAATTACAGATGACGGTGGAATCTACCCGAGCTCAACCAACCAGTAGTGCTGGACTGTAATAAGACGCGGCTAAACTGCAGCCTGAGTGCGCGCTTACGTCATGGCCACCGCCGTGTCTCGTCGCCTTTCTGCTACACAGATATACTCCGAGACAGCTATACAAGTAACACAGCCTCACGACATCTAGTAACAGTAGAGGAAAGTGGACTTTATATCTCGTCCACAGCGAGGTCTTTAGCACACTAGAGACGCCTCGGGATACACGGATACCTTTTAAACTCTAGTTGCTTTTTTCCTTTCTAATAGTTCATATAGTTTTTTGCCACTTTTTGGCACAAACAAATCAACCTAAGGAAGAATATGAGCGTATAAGATTGTACTGTAGCTAAAAGTTAACGTCTGACTCACAACAAATGTTATTTTTATTTATTACAGCTTTAACCCGCGGCTTCGCTCGCGTTGATGTCCACACATAAGCTTCAAAGATCATTGGAAAAATAAAATAAAGTACCCGCGACTTTGTTCGCGTATACTTTGGCCCTTGAAAAGACGCCACTTGTGAACCACTTAGGAAGTTGACATAAAACTGACTCGGTCCCTCATCGTCGCACTTGAGTTGACGCCCTCTAAGTCTTTATGTTCCTGGGACCTGCGGCGCCCCGATTGCAGCGTCGTCTAGTGGAGTTATCGAGGACTATATATCTCGAAAATATCCTCCGTGTTCAAATATCTATGTGTACCAATTTTCATGGTACGGGAATCAGCTGGTAGATCTATACAAACTTTCGTCCCCTATTTCACATCCTTCAAGTTTAATTTTCGCGATAAAAAGGAGCCCATGCCCTTCTCCATGCACCAATCTATCTATATACCTATTTTCATCAAAATTGGTTCAATGGTTTAGGCTTGAAAGCGAAACAAATAAACAAACTCACATTCGCATTTATAATATTAGTAAGGATTCTGGACACAATGTTCTTCAAAAGTGCTCATTTTAGCGCAAGCCACCTATACCTGACACAATGACAAGGATTGTGAGCGGAATAGGCCATGGCCTTTGTTGTGGAACCATCTTAGCATTCGCTGGGAGCGATTTCCAAAAACCATGGATAACGAAAGTCGTGGTGGCTGGAGTCGGAAATCGGATATAACTTCTCCCGAAAATTGAGTCCGCCGTGTTGCCGTTGTGTCGTGTCGAATAATCACCTTCTAATCACACAAGACACAACATGCTACAGCGTTTTGAAGAATACTTTGACATCAAAGATATTTGTGAATTTCCAGTCCCTCTTCCGTCCGACCAGTCCAAGCTTGTGATGAGATTGGTTTCCGCGAAGTCGTCCACCAAAGGCAGGCTGACGTGTTCGGTCTTTGTCGTCAGCAAACAAGAAACACTCACCCGCTGCAATGTTTAAAAGCTTGATGTTCCGCTGTAGAATAACGTCTCTGTACACCTGCGATGTTGCAGTACTGCGATCATACAAGTGACGATGCCGCAGGTCAATATGTCGTCACTCACCACATCCACAATGGTCATGTTCAGTCATGTTCCCCTGAGTATCGGTGGTGAAGTTGTCAGATCATTCGCGTCCTGTCACGGTGATGTTTGACATGTGAGAAATGTGGAGGATGGTACTGCTGGCCGTAAGTTTTTCTCGTGGTTCTCTTGTTTCTATAGCTCTTGCATTCCACCGTTGTTCCATGTTCAACTCCTCCACCCTCACCAGCATAGACCTCTCTGACCAGAAGTTTTCCACTCCACTAAAATATATATTTCCGCCATATTAGAATAATGTGCAGAGTTAGAAGCAGCTATAGGTGCTACGCGGTAAGTCCAAACGTTTATAAATTCACATTTTGACGAAGATGCCGTGGTGGCCGAATGGTCAGACCATTCGCCTCCTACTAAGGCGATCCGGGTTCGACTCCCGGCGAGATCGGTCCCTGGATTTTTGTATGTGGGAATCGTGGCGGGCGATGCCGTTGGTCAGTGGGTTTTCTCGGGAATCTCCCGTTTCCCCCGCCCCTTCATTCCAGTACTGCTCCATACTCACAGCATGTCATCCCTTCACCAGCGCTAAAGACGTCGATGTTAAGGGGGGTAGATCCCTGTCAGATCGGTTTTTCGGTTTTTCTTATAAAGCAGGGAATAGACACATTGTTTTACTTTTTTCACGCTGACAAGGCATAGTTTACTGTTTCATTCACTTTTTGAAATCAATATGACATTGTTTCTGTTAATGTTGCGGCCTCTGTAGTCGCTCCCGTAAATAAAGCAAATTTTCATTTTCAGCTGTTTCCCGTTGTAAAATAATGAATATATTATTGTTCTAGCAATTACAGAAAATCGATTAAGTTTGGTACATCGACTGGAACAGAAGTTATCGAGAAGAAACAGATAAATCCAAGGTGGTAGGGATCAATACCCCTTGAGCGCTGACCAAAACCTCTTCACTTAACTTTACTTCGACCAAGGACTGACCTAGGGTGGGGGAGACCAGGTCGGCATAAAACTGTAATGTAAGAAACGAGTATAAAATTTAAAAAAATACTTTATCTTAATATCAGTAATCACACACGCAAAACAAACTAGGCTATGTACGAAACGTTTATTCCTGAAGGGTAGTTTAAGGGGAAGGGGAGAGGTGAGTAAATCGTAATATCTACGCGGGGCGAAATAATAAACTGAAAGCTTCATTTTAACATGAGAGCAAGTGCGTTGATAAACACGCCCGTTGATGGGAAGCACAGGAAAACAATAGTAGTAGGAAAAGTTGAGCAGTCATTTCCTGCAGGAAGACTGAGGAGTTATGCTCTGCGCTATAGAGACATTGCTGTGTCTGGTTATGTCAACGTACAATAAACTATCACAAAGCAACAACCGCTGATTAGTTAGCGCGGGAGTTACCCTGGATAGCTTAAGCAATTCACTTATCACTTTCAGCTCGCTGCGCTGTCTGGGAGTTTGTTCGCCGTTAATTCAGAGGTTCCGGACGTGCTGTATAGTTATACTGCCTTTATGGCAGATATATACAGTGAAAAGAAGTTCTTAACTATGCACGACGTTCTAAACTTCTTAATAAACGGTGAACAAACTCTCTGAAGAGCGCAGAAGGCTACAAATAAATACCGACATTCCAGACCAACAAAAAATTGCTGATGTATGTACAATCCGTATACACCACTCTTTCTAAAAGCAAATAATAATGGTAGTAATAATAACAATAATAATAAATTCTTGTTTGACTCTTTTCTAATACTTTTAGTAAACATGTTTAGTTTTAATTCCTCTGCCCCTTCTGCTCCCATAGAATTCTAAGTTAGAATTATTTTATGTTTAAACGCAGAACGTTCCAAGGAATAAGGCCGCATGAAAACGTCTTTGCAAAACTCGTATCTTAACAAAAAAAAAAAGTATAACATGATTCAACTGTGTTTTTCTTGCACTTTTTACATTTGGGATTTTATGACAGAAATTGTGGGGGGAAATATTCCTAACCACTAAAGTTTATGCATTGAAAATATGTACACACCCTACCTATTTTGGTACAATTAGTCAAGGTACGCTGCATTTTCATTTAAAAAAGTTCACTTTTGGTAAATATTAAATTCTTCGAAATCAATGCTTGAGTAGTATAGTTCCAGCAGAATATTAGAGAATGCGATCGCTAGGAGAGCACGGTTTTAGTTAAATGGTGAAGGAGGTAGAGGGGAAAGACGACTATAGTTACCAAAATTATAATAAACTGAAAATAATAACATAAAATATGGCGGGACAGCAGATTTCTCTTCGTTAGCATCCACATGACAACAAACCCAGCTCCCGAGCGAGGTGACGCAACGGTAACACGTCGGACTCGTATCCAGGTCCTTTATTCGATTCCTAGCTCCGGCCATCTTTATTTCGGTTTTCTATGGTTTACGGAAATCGTTCAATATGAATTCTGGGATGATTCCTTAACACAGGCCGTGGCCGAGACCTCACCCAATCCCTTTCCTTGTGTAAAGCTGTGTGTAACCATTTCCAAGGTTCTCGCTGTCAATGAGACGTAAAGTCTACTCAAAATAAAATCTGTACCACGAAGGCATAAGACACTATGTCACAAAAATAAAATTTTTCAGGAGAGCGTTTATTCACTGGTGAATCCAGCTGTTTAGTGCCCACAAACAAAGTTTTTCACACAACATTGACTTTGTGTTGTATGCCACTACAAAGTTCTTTAAACTGTGGTAATGTTTACGGTAAAAGTACATATTGACAAAAAGTGGACATAACGTTTTATGCTTCCGAGGTACAGAAATATAAAACAACTTCCAGCTCTCAGAAAAGTTTGAATCATTTAAGGACTCTGTCGACTTTTTAGTGGTGCTAGACGGAGTATCGACTCGTTAACGGTCTGTCTCGCATAATACTTTTAGTTACATATACAGTTACGTTGGCAGTTCTGTTCCTATTTTAAAAAAGTCATCGTTTCTCTCTGCCATGGGTGTTGTCACCCTTCAATTATTGTGCAGGATTATTTATTGGTCTAACAAAAAGAACAGTACAGAATTCAAAAGCTTCATACTGTGTGTGTGTGTGTGTGTGTGTGTACGAAAAAACCTCACAATAGCGAAGATTCACTGGCTGGATAGGCACTGCACAATAGGTGCCAATTTTACTATGTCACAACTGCCAAATTATCTGTTTACAAAATTTCACGAGCAATCATTTAAACACGAGTATAATACGAGAAAAAAATTACGTTCAACTGTAAACCTTCCAGGATCATAACTTATTTTTCATACTTTTTATATTTTTTCTAAATATTTTATTTTATGTATTTTAAAGAAATATACGCAGATAATATATATATAAAGTTATAGAATGATAGCTAAATGACTTATTTTTTTTATATTAACAATGATCTCATATACTTATTAATTTATATTTTATATTTGCATCGCAAATTATTATTTATACAATGTTAGATATATTATCAAGTGTTTTCATAACTTATGTAACGTTATAATGCAGTACCGTATTTTGTAAGCATGTAAACAATCACGGCAAATTGTAAATCGGGCTAATAATGAACTTCGTACGTCTATAAATAAATATTTAAAAATAAATCCGACATTATTTACCATCGTTTTCCAAAAGTCGTTAGTTAGGTGCAAGTGGAAAGATGAAATAAATGTTAACAATGCACGCGTGTGCTCTGCGTATTTCATAACAGATGGCTATGAGCGCGTATTAAAAAATTGGGCTGTTAGGAAAATCAGAAAAGATGAAATTGCATGTGAATGCTGTTCGATATGTGTCTATTACAAATTGTAACGGAGAAATGTCAGTTACGACAGCAAATAAAACAGCTCAGGTAACTTACAATATTGCTAAATAGCATTATAAAAAAATATGTTAAAGTAGGCTGTATAGTGACGTTTATTAGGGGTCTAACTACAACCGCTACATGAAATTGTATGAAATATATTTCTGAAAAATTTGTACAATTCATTTTGTTTCAAACCGCATCAATAAAATTCATCCAACGAGAATAAATTGAATTCAAGTTAAGGCGCCCGTCTGCTGGCCGTGTATTTATGTGAATGAGGTACTAAGGACGACATTGACCGACACTTGTACTGCAGTATCGCCTTTAACGCAAGCCACTGACATTGCGTGCATTGTTGTGTAGAAAGCTCGCCTGAATGACACTTTCAGCAGTGATACTCCACACATATTTACTACTAATAAGTTTTTAACGAAGTTCAATGTAGATTTATAATATAGCTTCACACAAATCACGTGAATGTTTTTTTTTTTTTTTTTAGTTGTAACAGTTTGAACTAGATATTTACAGTAATTTTGAGATGCTCCAAAATTATCATCAGAATAAACACGGTTTATTAAAACTACCATTCCTACATTGTTTTAAATGTGAGTTTTTTGTTAATGCACTTATTGGACGCACATAGTTTCTTAGATAAAAGATTTTGCTAACACGCTGCAACACAGTTTACAAGGCAGGTAGGTGGACCCCTTGAGCTTAATTGTTACTAACTTTGTTGTCAGATCCCTTTGGAAGAATGCTTATTAAGCTGTTATAGTTGGTACTGTTACAAAATTCACGTATATTTCTATCTCGTTTGTTGGGTGTGAACGTAGTACGCGAAATGTACACTTAAATCGACCGAGGAAGTTTGGGGACCATACAGAGACTAATAGAATAAACTAAGAATAGTTAAATGTTAACTTAAATCCAGAGAAATATTATGTCGCATCATATTGATCCTTGTATCGTAACACTAAAAAGTTGTATAAAGTTTTCGAAATTTCACTGACGAATTTGGTTTACAGTAAACCTGTTTAATTTATTTCAATGTTTTATCTGGTAAAATATATTTTTCAACATATTCGGTCCGTACAAACGGAATGAATCCATTTTATTACTTAACCTTTTTGAAAATATGTATTTTTACAGATTTAAGAGTAAATATAAGACTCATGTAATGCCTTACTGTATAGTTTTTTTTATAAAGTTTCCTATGAAAATTGTAGTAGTTAGTTTTTGTTTGTTTGCCTACACAGTAGTCTCCAGTTGTTACGCGGTTTGTAGGAAGGTGTCCACATATCCAGAAATATTTTGTGTATATACAAGGTGCGGAAACGCACATGTTTTAGGAACTTAGAGACTTCAAACGACTTTTATAAATATAAAGAAAGGTATTTATACATAATTACAATAGATAGAAACGAAAGAAAATAACTAGTAAGACCTTAAATATTAAAAACCGCCTAAATATTTCGATGAATTCAGTAAAATAATAGATAGAGAATTTTTTAAATTCTAATGGTAACTACTCCTACTACGAAACACTCGCGTAGGGAGGGTACCTTTGTTTATGGCTTTCCATCTCGTCTACAGCGGAATAATAAATAAGACAAATAATAAAGGTATGTGAAAAATAAGTCCAGTTAAAAAAAAATAAACCTGTGTATATGATTAATGGTTATGGTGGTGGCCGGACAGAAAATATAGTTTTGACATTTTCGTCTATTAGTTTGATATTTTACTTCTCAGTCATACAGTTCGGTAAAGTGCTCGGCTATAAATTATGTTCTTTAAAATTAAATAACAATGTCACTTCTATTTTGCTTTGAATTTTTAAGTTGATATAAATTTATTATTTGGTATGAAGTATATTATAATTCGTGTGAAATAATAAGCTGCAAAAATGTTCACTGTAACACTTACGGGTGTAGGAGCAACATCTAAAACTTATCACTTCGCCTCGAGAAAACTGTTGCAATTTGAGACGATTTTATGGCAGAATATTACAAATGAACTATTCCTTTTGGCGATAATAGGTTTAAAAATTCCATATATGTAGAAATATGCTACTTTAGACCAATTATTCAAAAACGTGTTTCAGCTGGATTTTGAGTGAAAATGTAGTTATGATATTATAATTTTTTACTAATTAACTAAGTTGTGTACGCAAAATGTGAAAAGTTCGTAGGAAGCGCCACGGTGTGTAGGACTGGTCATGAAATTTTGGTACAATTTACTGCAGTGATGTCGCGAAACGAGCGAGTTGAGTGACAATTTGCGTCTGCCGTTAGCGCAGTGTAGCGTAGTGCCACAGACTAAATAGTAATACAGACGTGAAATGACGTGGCGGCTCGTTTGATATAGGCGAACTTGGCCGCTTATTGGCTGCCCGAGGCTGTAGACTCCAGCCCCGTGTCTGTTTGGCTCCTGCATGTTACTACAGGTTTCCTATTGGCCTGGCTGCCGACTAGCAGAGCAGCTGTCTCACGCTGATTGGCAGTAGGTG
>PNEQ01132606.1:46676-94716 GCA_003012365.1 Medauroidea extradentata | reverse complement strand
ATCTATTTAATTGGTCACTATTTTAAATTATGTAACTAAGAAAAATCTGTAAGCGTACAGAAAACAAACATCTTTGACTTGAAATTTGAGCTCTAGTGTAAGTACTTTTGTAAACTTCATTAGACTCTGGAGTACTAATTTAATACAATTATATATTTTTTGAAATAAGTATAGTTAACTACCCCAAATAAAGCTAACTGTATTTACATTTTTGTTTATTAGTAGCAGAAAATTGCTATCCAAAAATATAAATTTTTTTGTGAGGAAATTTTATATTGTTATATAGTTATGCGCATAATATTTAAAAACTACGTGTTTTATATTCAGTGTGAAATAGTTTCCAGGGACACTTCATCAACATTAAAATTTGTACATGTGCTTATAACTGGCTACATTGACTGCTGTTTTTGATTCTGCGGTGCTATCTGTTTATACTTCACAGTAACAGCAACACCAGCGCTATCTATCAGTGTTGTTGTTCACTCATACCTCTCATATGTGGCGCTATCTTTCGATAAGTGATCAAGTAGGCAGACTCCAGCACAGTCTGACGCAGAAAACCTCAACTACGAGCTGTATTTTTCTGGTAGAACAGTTTATACATTGCGCAGTTTCGCTGAGTTTCACTTTAGAACACTTGATACTTATTTCATTCAGAGGGAAGGCACATAGCGTGTTGTTGTTCCAATTGCTATTTCCTGCATGAAGGTAGTGAATCCATTTTACCACGCCCTTTTCATTTTCATTGGTCACACGAGAAAGAGAGAAACTCTTCAACCCAATTGGTTAAGAGGAAACGCCAGTAAAAATGATTAGATCAATTGAATGTTAGAACAGTTAATACCGCTCCGAATAATAATAAAAAAAAAACAATAAAATCAACTTTACATATCATCGCAATGAGAGAAAATTTTAAAATTAAAAAAGTAAACCTTGATAAACACTAATGACACGACAATAAAGATACGAAATATGATTTACACAAAATGCAGGAGAATAGCATTGTTGAGGGCATTTGTGTAAATCATCTTTCATCGTTATTTGTAATGTATTCAGTATGTTTATCAATATATATTTATAAAATTTTTTATTGTTGTACCATACGCAATTTATTAGGGTATTTGACACAATGCACCTCTAAGTATTTAGATGATTTGGTTTCGAGCCTTCGATGGTCATTTCTATGTTGATGTGACAAGTAAAGTGCCCATTTTACTTACGTGGATAATTTATGTATCTTTTTAAGTGGGGCTGCAGTGGTCGAGGCGTTAGACCCCTAGCCTCCCACCTAGGCAATCCGGGTTCGATCCCCGGCCTGGAGAGGCCCTGGTTTTTCCCATGTGGGAAACGTGGTGGCCACTGCAGTTGGCCGGCGGTTTACTCGGGGAACTCCCGTTTCCTGTACCGGTATCATTCCGTCGCTGCTCCCCACCCATCTCATCTCAGCTCAATCATTCCTCGGGCCGTCTGTCTCGCGGGTCGAGTAGCCGGCTAAAAAGTTTCACCCCGGCCTTTTCTCACCCATACGTGACCTTGCCCCAGGCGGGAACACACATTGGATTTTCATTTTCATTTCTAAATAATGTCTACCTAGTGTAATAAAGGGTTGACCCCGTTTTTCTCAAACTATGTGTATCTTGCGTGAGAACCGATTGCAGGATTAAATTTATCTCGCATTTAAATTTTTTCCAGATCAGATAAGTCATGCTTGAAAGAAGGTTTACCTCCATTACGCACAGAAAATACTGCGGAACCTAATTCGTCAAGTTGGGATGACTTAAAAGGCAACAGGATATGCAGTCCTGGATCACTTATCACTAAGGTTCTGAAATTGCAAACACTCACATGACAGTATGACACAGTGCACTTTGGGAACAATACAACAGCTTGTACTGCAGATGCGAATCTTGTGAAACGCATACTGTTCACACCTAATGTTTCTACAGCAACAATGGAATACGGTCGCTGTTGTGGATATATTGCTGTGAGGCAGTGTGAAAACCAAACTGGACTAACAGTTGAAAAGTGTGGATTGTTTATTACCTTGTAAAATGGTAACTTAGGTGCTAGTCCAGATGGTCTAATCAGTGAAGAAAATGCAGTATTAGAAGAAAATTGCGTTCTATAAGCAAGAAATACTGGGCTGAAAGAAACAGCGAAGGAAAAAAATCCTTTCTGAAAATGAGTTAAAATTAAAGAAAACACACCACTACTATTATAAAATACAGGGCACCTTGGACATTACGCAGCGAAAACTGTGATATTTGGTTAGAAACGAACCTCTTCATATTGAGAAGGTGGACATAGACGAGGCGTTTTTGCAAGAAGACATGCTTCCTAAATTGCAACGTTTCTACATTACTAGTTTGTTACCCGAACTAATAGAACCAGTTTTGTTGATGAGGAAAACTTCGTGAACCTCCATACATTTTTCAGGCACGTGAATGAAGTAAGAAGAAGAAAGCACAGGTCTAGGCATTATACTTCTTAAATCATTGCAAACAATTTAATGGTGAGATGTTACTAATGTTCGTATTCACAAATTCTGTTGTTATTTAATGTTAAATTGTTTATAAAACATGTTCGACTTGGTGGGAGGCGAATGGTCTGACCATTCGGCTACCGTGGATCAAACACATTAAATAATTTGTAGTTACTGAGCACAGTTTTTACATCTGGGCACTTAAATGATTTTATATTTCAGTGAGTTTTTGCATTTTTCGGATGTAAGTCTGCTGAAGAAAACGGGCATTTTACGTCTGCTATACCACATGGAATAACTTCCAAAAACTGTAGTTTTTCATCGGCAAAGAGACCAAAAGGACTAATAATTATTCTGGAAATCTTCATATGCTGCATTTTCGTTTTCTCGCCCATATTTGGTGGTTTCATTTTGTAGAAATTTCCCGTACAAAATAATTGTCACTAGAGAGTTACATTTTGTTGTTTTGCTGTTTGTAAACTGATCCTAAATGCGAAGCAGTGAATAGTTTTCTGCGTTCCTGCAACCACAAGTCACTCTCACTTTGAAGTACTGACATTGTTTCTAAAGTTCTTCTTTGTTCTTCACTTCTTAAAGAATCATGAAATATTGAACTTTCTCATACTCTTCAGCGTCCATGTCTTGTCGTGCATTTGGTCCTTGAAACTTATCCTTGCCACAGAAACCTAAAAACAACTTCTTTAAGCATTTATTCTGTAATTTTCTTGAATGTCCCTTTAGATATGTACTGTCTTACCTATTAAGATATTTTTACAGAAAAATCCAGGTCTTTTGTCATGCCGTGCCGTTGCTTTTTAATTGTGTAGTGTACTGTTCTGCGCTACTGCAGCAGCATTTTTGTTTCCAGCCGGATATATTGTACAGTTAAGCAGAATTATTTTCCGTGCGGTATATATTATTTACTTTTGTATTTCACACCTTTCCATCTCAAGTCTTGAGATAGTATGTGTGGAATTTCATTTTGTAAAATAAAACTGTATTTTACTGCAAGTATTATTTTAATTGCAACCAAGTCTCTGGTGTATTTATTATTTTTGTGAACATCATAAGCACTGCAATAAATAAAAAATCACTCATCGTTGAGCACCTTGAAATTTATTGTTGACGTAATGTGTTAATTTTTCGTAATATCAATTTGATCTGAATAAAAATGCAACACGAGCACCTTACTTACACACATAGATTTATAACACTTCTGTCAAATAAACCACAGACAAATTAATGGAGCTGTAGTTCCCAAATACGAAAATTATCGTAACCTTGGAATTGTTTTCGATCAAAATCTCTCTTGGAACAAACATTCCTCCTATCTCCTTCAATCTGACTACTTCAAACTTAGCACCTTAATAAATTTAAACGAATTCTTCCACCTTTTCTGAAACTGAAGCTTTATGATAGTATTATTTTATCCTCCTTTAACTACTTCTCTGGCATTTTCAGTAGCATAGACAACTCTTTGCAATACAGGGTCCAAAAACTTCAGAATGCACGCGTAAAGTAAGTTTACAATCTAAAACCAAGGGACTATGTCACAGAACCATTAATTAAAACCGGCTGGCTGAAAATGGGAAACAGACAACAATTTAACTTTACCAAACAACTAAAATCGATTCTCCACAACAACACTCCAAAATTCTTAACATCTAAACTACAACAGCTAAACTCTATAACCATCCGTACAACACCAGACATAAAATGAACTCACAAATACCACGTCACAACCGTACAACATTTAAGTGATCATTCAGCTACTTGGCCATTCATGCCTGGAACGAGTTACCTATCAGCTTAAAAAAAACTGAATCGTTAGTGTATTTAAGAAAAAAATACAAAGAGCTCCTACTAACAGGCCAAAATTAAAACAAAAAAAAAAAAAAAACAATCCAAAAGAAATATCAAAGTTATATAAAAATAACAGGAGACTAATTCAGCTTATGTACAATATCTCACTAATCGTAAACTCCTCAATTTTTTTTGTGAAACAGACTTAGTTTAATTTTCTTTATTAATAACTTCTGTAATTTAGCACGTAAGTGTTTTTTGACTGAATGTAGTTTGCAATATACACGACAAATTGTAAAACGGCCGTGGTACTGAACACGCAGTATTTATTAAATGCAATTTTAATTCCGAGTAGAATAATTAGTGGGAGACATTAAGTTTCATGTTTATTAATTGCGTGACAATAATGTGTAAAATATAATGTTGTCACCATCATGACATAGGAAATATCGTGTCTCATTAGTGCCTCTGCATTGTTTTATTAATAATTTTATATTTATAACGACCAATATGACTTGTCATAACAGTACAAACTTTGCTGCTGGCTAGATTTCTTTATTTTCCATGAGCTGCTAAAGGTATAACCAACAAGAGCAAGGTTGCCCACCAAAGGATATTGAGGTATTTATTAGACTCTTTTTCACTACACACAGAATACCAACCACTTGGAGTTCGAACGAAATTGTGAAAGACTGATTGGATTGAATGCCTTGACTCAGTGTTGTAATTTATATCGCAACGAAAAAGAGCCATAGTATCGTTGTTGGCAAACAGTAATCCAACTTTGATTGTAATATAACCAACTTGCCTTCGGGACACCGTTGCCCAGTCGGTTGCGTAGAAAACTGAGTTAACCAGACTGAAAGATTCTGAGACGATTGAGGAAAATACACAATTTGCGTGAGAAATAAAAGTAGTTTTAGAGCAGGGAAAGATGTTTTCAGCTATACTTTCGTTGCTGTTTGCTGAAACTTGTATTACATGCTGTAGGCCTAGTTACCCTAGCCTCTTTGAAAAATGTGAAAATTATCTACAAAATTGTAAAATGGTTTGTTTATTTTTGATTTTTTTTTACCGTCGATGGCAACATTGAAAAATCCATAAGAGAGAATAAATGTGTTCATCACATGTTAAAAAATACCACAGTAGGTTTTGTCTGCATATAGTTTGTAGATTGCTTGCGTACATTGTGTCGCGAAATTCGCCAGCAACAAACACTTCACACTTCACAAAAAAACGGCGTTACTACTATTCTAAGGATAGAATCATAGGTGAATGATCATTAATATATGTATATTACTATACTTCTGCCTAACTAGGTATAATCGGACTGCCAGATAAAAACTGAAAACCATAACACAAGCTAGGATGATTGACGAATACTTTGATCATGGTTCCCTTCGAGCGATTCCGAGGGACGGGAAGAAAGCGAACTTAACATACGCACCAATTTAGTCGGGCGCTGCTTCTGGGCTCGACGCAAGGAGGGGAAAGCGCTCGCCATAGGTGGGGGGGGGGGAATCTTTCGGCGCGCCTATCTCACGGCAAAGCTTGGAACTAAATAACAAATTTTCCCTAATCATTTCCATGAAAACGGTTCTGTAAACACACACAAACAAATATATAATTGAAAAAAGTTATAAATAACTCAATAGAGATACTAATAAAAAAATATAATTTTATCAAAATGAAAAGTTGACGAATTTAGGATTTTTTAAAAGCACTATGTTGGAAATTAATTAGTTTCTTTATTTACAACAACATTGTCGTCACAAAAAAGTTTGGTTTCAGTCGGACGTCTCAGCTTTGAGCTATCAGTAATGAAAGTAGTATGAGGTTCACCTTAATGTTGAGAGCTACACACGGCTATTTATAAAAAGTTTTTACTCGTTCATAGTGTCCTAAAGCGATATCTTTTAGTCGGGAATTACAAACAAAGCAAGCTATGCAATGAAGACAGTGCCACAGAGATGCAGTTGAGTGTAGCAGTGACAACATGCGAGTCACCGTTTATAAACAATGTAAAATGCCAGGACGCAGCATTCAGGATTATATTCGGCACCTTTGAAAGAAAATTTTACTGCTTACACGCGAAAATATTTTAACACGTTTATAGTGCTCTGAATTTGAAGTTTGTTTATCATGATCGAAAGATACACTGCAAACCAGAAAATCGTTTATAAGAAAATGTCAAATAATATAGTTGAGTTATCTACTCAAACAAGAGCGTAATCACTTCCTATTGTCGTATGTACGGTTGTGGTTTTAAAAATCGGACTATTTAATTTTGTATTAGTAGGAGCCCGGAAATTTTGCTGATTAAATGACCTGCAGGCTAAAATCCATTGTACTATGCATACTCCAGCCCCGACCATTTGTTTACTAGCTGGTACTCAGTGGAACAACAGACAGCAAACGAATAGACGGGGCTTGAATATGCATAGGACAATGGATTCTAGCCTGCAGGTCATTTAATCAGCGACATTTTCCTGCCCTATATATTAGATGGGCGACGTAGTCATGAGCTGAAATTAGTTGTTAATGACGTTTTTCTTGAAGTTGCAACATTTTAGCGGTCTTGAGGTTTGCAATGATAATATATAGGTACGGTTTTCATTCATCAGTTTTATTTTCATTTCAGCATTCTTGTTACCAAGTTCTATTGCATAAATCCTACCCCGAATCAATATTTTGAATTTAATTCCCCTTTTAAATAATTATAATCACGAGAAAGAAAATAAGTGACAGACTTAGAAGGGGGGGAGGGAGATGTACGAGAAAACCACGCATGCAAACGTCGTCTACTTATGTTTCCCAAAAGCGTAAAGTCTGGGACTAACCCCTCCGGGAATCGAACTCGGATAGCCTTGGTGGGAGCCAAGTTGCCCTACCACTTGGGCTGACCTCCCGTGGCTCAGTCAGCTGCGCACCGGTCTGAGTTACAGGGGGTTCTGGGTTAAATTCCCAGGTCTGGCAGGGTGTAAATACGAATTTGTCCTAACCCTTTTCCAACTACTCCAACAACTCAAAAATTATCTCCAAAATTGTCTCGGGTTTAATCTGATATACTTAACGCTTCCGCCTGTCTTTGAAGAAAAATCAGTGCAGACACTTAGCAATCCCTCTGGTATTCACAAACCTTTCCTCGTACAAAACTGGATTTTATACACAAAGGAGTTCAAAGTGTAAACAATAGCATAATCGTACTTTGCTCATGATAAAACTATAATTACTATTTTTAAAAATTCATGAAAAGGGCAAAATAGCCTCATTTCAACGATCTGTTGCGGGGTGCGCCATATCTACACTCTGATACTTTATGCGTGACGCGTGCGGATAAAGACGATGTCACAGCAATGAATAAAAATTGGCAAGTGTATTTGTGAATCACAGCGCAATAGTTTAACGCCTTGCGTATAAGGGTGATGAGGCACTAGGCGCGCCCATCTCGGTAGTTCTTATCGTTGCTCCGCATCTGAGCCTCCAACACGCCAAAAAGCTCCAGGCAGGCCTTATATAAAAAAAATAATATACCGTAGCCCGTGTGATATCCATTAGTTAATATGAAGTGATATTATTTAATTTAAATAGCTACCATATCTGCAAGTCATAACATGTTGGTTTTTATGTTTGTGGTGAGCTGTTACAGTGTAGATAATATATATCACTTGGGTAACATACAGTGGCGGTAGCATAACGTAATAAACACGTATTTGGCGTGGAAATAGTTGACAGTAGGATGTGCAATTACAAATTTTGCTCGATGAAGGAAATCGTGTTTCCGTACCAACTGGTGACTGCAGAGCAGCATTTGTTCATTTAAAAGTAAAATAATATTTTAAGCCTAGTTACATTTTGCTTATAACGCTTGTAACTAGGCCATGATCATGAAAAAATAAGAATTTAAATAAACTTACTATAAGTTCAACTTATAAAATAGCTTCTATGTTGTATTATGCTTGTTTGTAGCCAGAGTAGCACGTGTTGCACTTTAGAAAATATCCGAATTTACTAACTGTAATCGTGATATTACCTTCAATAAAACAATGTACTCATTTTTAGTCTGGAATATCAATATGTGATTTACCTCATACGCAGGGACTGGAAAATTTCGCCGGTTCAAATGCCTATATACTCCACAACGTTATGGAGCCTTCTGTTTCCTCAATATGTTCATTGGCTGCTGAGTCACTTTAACACTTGTCCAGGAGGCAAATGGCTCGGCACTTGCTTACTTGCGAGTTTGTGGTTGGCTCATATAGCAGGTAGAGGTAACTGAAGAACTGGTAAAATTGACAAGTTACTTCTGAGTACATGTGTATGAACGCCGTCCTGGGTTCAATCCGCGAAATTTTCAAAGGTGCCAAGCACATAATTCTGCATCTAGAGATACAGCTGGCTGTCCTTATATTGTGATTCTGTATATTACCCTTCCTCTGCGGTTCAGATAGAGCATGTACAATACAAAATGCTACCCAAAAAAATGGACCGTTGTCTATGCTGTTATTAGAGGCTAGTATAAGAATGGTATCGATGTACACAAACTACATGATGTACAGATCATAAGTAGTTTTATTCAGTAGGAATGCTGTTATAACCAAAGGTTAATATTGTTACAAGTTTGAGACAAAAAATTTATATGTGGGCAATTCCCATGAGTTCTTTTGGGATAGAGGTCTTATAATTAGAGATAAAATAGTTAAATTAAGTACTGGATTTAATATCCCACAAAGCTACGAAATACACAAAACAGTAATTAACTATAACTTTCACAACACAATTAGTTATGCACACAATTGGTACTGTGCCACAGAATCTTAATTAACTTTGACAATTAAAGCACAGGAATATTTACCATTAATAAATTAAAGACTTCAAATCACAATAAAAGTTCAGTCGTAAAGCCAATCAACAGTCTCTCAAATAGTGACAGTGTACAACCTTAATAGTCCGCAGTGATGAGGAATCACCGTGTGCTGCGCAGCACCCCGAGTGCACCACTGTCTTCACTCTTGAGGTCTTCGGTTCGACTACCGTCGCGCAACTCCTCTTCGCCCGTCAGCTCGCCGCAGCAGTCCTCTTGTTGCGCCCAACACTGCTCTGAAGGTAGCCACCTGCTGCCTCACAGTGGACTCTGACGTCACCAAGATGACTTCGCCAGTCTCTCTCCACAAGCATAGCATCTTCTTTTAGCACAACCAATAGCGAACTCTGCCCAAAGTTGTCGATTCGGCGCTTATATACTTGTCAAAACAGTTGGGGACTCCCCACAATTCAGGGGCCTAAAAATATATATTACAACATGTTTCGGACATGATTTGCGTCATGCAGGCCGCCCTCGTACGGTTAAGATGCAGTTGGGACATATATATAACGTAGCTTCGCCGTGACTTCCATTATATAGCCGCCTGGCCTGTGAGCAGGGGCCAGTCCACAAAGTGTTACGAAACAACTGCCAACAGCCGGCTTCCGGGTACATAGCACGCAACACTGCCCCCTCCTTTAGTCTGTTCGTCCCGAACTGACACAGCAGCCTCACGTCCATCGTAGAGTGCCAATATGTCGATGTGTACAACTTTAGGTTCTCTCGCCCGAGAACCTCGACGAACAATTCGAAACACATCATTTATCTTCTTCACTATTTCATAAGGGCCTTCCCAAAACTTCTGCAGCTTGGGAAAATGCCCCTTCTTTCCCTGAGGGTTGTACAACCACACCAGTTGTCCTTCTTGGAATGTTTCATCTGGTGCATTCCTATCGTAGCGAGTCTTCATCCTGTGGATGTTGATCCTAAGGTGTCGCCGGGCAAAGTTCTGGGTGTGAACTAAATTGTGACGTAACTCGCTGGCATAAGCTGGGGAAGCAATCTGGTCTTCCTCCGCCGGTCGTCCGAACATCAGGTCGCTCAGGAGATGGAACTTTCTTCCAAACAGCATTCTTGATGGTGTCACGTTAGTTGCTTCATGAATGGCAGAGCGGTATGCTAGCAGAAAGAGTGGTACTTTGGAGTCCCAATCCTTTTTATTATCAGATACAAAGATGTATAGGTACTGCTCCAGGATGCGATTTAGGCCTTCGACCATTCCATCAGACTGTGGATGTAGCGGAGTGGTTCGGGTCTTCTTTATACCCATTATCTTCATCACTTCTTGGAAAAGGGCCGCTTCGAAATTCCGCCCTTGTTCTGAGTGAAGCTCCAATGGCACCCCAAAACTTGAGAACACATGTTCGACCAATGCATCAGCCACCGTGCTGGCTTCTTGACTCGGTATGGGAAGAATCTCTGGCCATTTGGTGAAGAAGTCCTGCACCACCAACAAGTACCGATTGTTTCTTTTGGTTATTGGCAAGGGACCCAAGATATCAACCACCATTCTCTCGAATGGGGCACAAACATTGTACTTCTGGAGACGACCTCGGCCTCTGATCCTCGGACCATTCTTTGCGGCATAGTCGTCACACATTCGGCATCATCTGTCGACATCTTCATGGCAATGAAGCCAGTTAAACCTCTCTCGAACCTTGTTGAGTGTCTTGTTAATGTCCGAAATGACAGCCTGACACTGAATTATGGAGCTACTTCAGTACCTCTGGGACCTTGTCCTCTTGGAGGACCAACTGTAGGTGTGCATGTCTGCCATCCACACTCTCACAGTTCCGGTAGAAGACACCATTCTTCAGAACAAGTGAATTCCACTGTGCCCAAGATGCCTTAGTTGTAGCACTCTTTTACAATAGCACCTGCCATTCTGGCTGGCGGTCCTGCTCTTTCAAATCCAGTATTGGGCACAAGTCTGGGTCACTTTGCTGTTCTTCTCTTATCTTTTCATCTGTCAAAGAGAACTTTTCATCGGCTGTTGATGCCTCGTGCCTCGTTGTTCTAACATTACACACTCCTCCGCTCGTCTCCTCTTGCCATTCACAATGACTAAAGCTGGTGTCACATGACCTGCGGGATAATGCATCTGCATTATTATGGGAACGCCCAGCACAGTGTTGTATACCAAAGTTGTATTTTTGAAGGTGTTGTTTCCGTCGGGCTATTTGTCTTTCGGGATTCGTAAAGTTCAGTTGCTAGCATAGAGCAGCATGATCTGTTTGTGAAGTAAAGTGTCTGATATATATGAAGTGGTGGAAATGTGATATGGATTTACCATTGCCAATAGCTCCCTGCGAGTGACACAATAGTTTCTATCTGTTTTCTGCAGCACTTTGCTGAAATATTCTAGCAGCTACTCATCTGCATCTTGAACCTGTGGTAGCACAGCATCGATGCCTACAACACTCGCATCTGTGTCCAATATAAAATCGTCTTCATTATCGGGGAAGCCTAAAACTGGAGGGGACATTAAAACTTCTTTTAATTTTCTGAAAGAGGCTTCACATTCAGGGGTCCACATATATTTTCTTTTAACTTCAGTAAGCTCATGTAGTGGCTTAGCAATTGTAGCAAATCCATGTACAAACTACCGATAATAAGCACCGAGTCCAAGGAAGCTTCTCACCTGTGTCCTGTCTGTTGGTTGTGGCCAGTCTTTTATTGTCCTGCTTTTTCTGGGTCAGTCTGGATTCCATCAGCTAATACCACATGCCCTAGGAAACTAACTTTCTTTTGGAACATGTTGCACTTTGTGGGAACCAGGTTCAGATTTGCAGCAGCCACTTACTGGAACACGGAATCTAATCTGGTAAGGTGTTCTTCAAATGTTTTACCTGTGACCACGATATCATCTTTGTAAACTTGGCAAATATCTAGAGGTAGGATCTTTTCCATTAGTCGTTCGAAGGTAGCAGGGGCACTGCATAGCCCAAATGGCATGACTTTAAACTGCCAAGTTCCTTTCCCTTGCACAGAGAAGGCGGTCTTCTCCCTGTCCTCTTGCGCCATCTCACATTGCCAGTAGCCACTCTTCATGTCAAGTGTAGAGAACCATTGTGACCTTGTCAAGCTGTACAGAGTGTCATCAAAGCAGGGGAGGGGTTAGCAGTTCTTTTTGGTCACATCATTTAGCTGGCAGTAATCCACGCAAAATTGTGTGGACCAATCTTTCTTCTTAACTAGCACAACAGGTGATGACCAAGGGCTGACCGACGGCTTGATCACATCCAAATCCTTAATTTCTTTCAAGAATTCATCCACAATCACTTGTGTATCCAGAGGCAGTCGTCTTGGGGGTTGATTGATTGGCCTAGCTTCTCCTGTATCAATGTGATGTTGTGCAGCGGATGCTCTGCCAATGTCAAGTGGCCCACATGAAAAAGTTTTCTTGTTTTTCCTCAGAGGTTCTGCCACAGACTTTTCTTGTCCCAAGTTCTGGTTTTCTCCAGTTCTAGTCAGTAGTTCCTTGAGTGGTTCTGGCATAGCCCCATTAAGGTCGCCTGACTTGATGGCTTCTTTGTCGATTGTAGTTATTTGGGAGACTTGTTTGCACACACCTATTATGGCCCCCTCCTCAAACTGGATTGGCCTGTTCGACAAGTAGACCATTCGAACCGGTAAATTTACAGAACTCGGTGCACCCAATGTTCTTGCTACCACCACCTCATCATGTAAACTTCTTCCTCTTCCCATATCTTTGACTAGAGCTACACGCCGCACAAAATTACCTCGACACTGGAATGACAATCTCACTGGATGCTGGCAAAACAGTTGTCTCACAACAGACCACTTGGCAGCTAGTTGGCAAGGATAGTTCGCTTCATGGCATCATTACTAGTTCTCGGTTACCAGCCTTTATTACTCACGGCTTAGTATCTATATAGCAATCTAACTTGTGCAACACATCCAGACCCAATAAACATTCATCTTCGATGTCGTGTACACTTCGTGCTCAATGCAGAGGTCACCCAACTTCAACTGTACCTTTTTCTTCCCTTTCACTGGTGTGGTCTCGCCTGTCACTGTCGTCCGAAGCTTTGTGTGTAATTATGGCCCCGTGACTGCTGGGGATAAGACCCTAAGTTGTCCGGTCTGACAACAGTAATGGTTGCTCCAGGACCTAGAACCATGCGGAAAGAAACATTATCCAGACTGCCCTCTACTAGGATCGCATCAAAATCTTGTTTCACTGAGCGTACTTGAAGAAATTCTGGGGCCTTATCTCCCACAACTACCGACCTTTGCCCCTTAAGACATGTTTCCCGACGGCTGGCCAGATCGGGCAACCTCATCCTGCCCTTGGTTTCTGTTTTTCTGTAGCCATCAAGAAACACTGGTCTCTCCACATTCCCAACAGCTTGGTCGTCCCTGTTGTCGAGGGTGGGGTGTAATTGGAGTGAATTTGTTCTTATTTGCATTCATTGTGGTTTCCATTCTCTTCAGGATGTTCTCTAGGCTGTTGTATTTCTCGTCGCTCGACAGTGTGACTGCCCGCACAGCATGCCGAGTAGATGACCCTCTTGCAGATTCGACCTCCAGTGCTTTGGCCAGGGCATCCTGCATAGTCCTTGGGGCGGCCAGGCGCACTGCTTAGCGCACATCTACATCGGCAATGGCGTCGATGAAGAAGCCAACTGCTATGATATCTCGTACCTGTTCTGGACACCCCTCGAGGGGTAATGGGCGAGTCGTACAATGTCTTGCTACAATTCTTGCAGTGGCTCCCCTGATTTCTGGGTGCGGTTCCTTAGTTGCGCATGGTGGGCTTGTTGTAAGTACCTGTCTCCGAAGCGCAGCTCCAGGGCAGTAACAAATGTCGAGTAATCAAGACGTAATTCTGGGAGCGACTGGAGTATACTGATGGCAGGTCCCCTCAGCCCAGCAGCGAGATAGTAGGCACGTTGCTGGTCAAACCAACCATTTATGGTTGCCACAATCTCGAACTGATTTTGGTACTCTCGCCACGGAGTCTGGCCATCGTAAGGAGCAGGCTTGACATATATTTCCTTTCCAATGTTCAACACAGGCACACTACCCACACCAATGTGCTGCACCCCATTTCCTGCCTGGTTGTGAATCACACTAAAGCCTGGTTCAAACTTCGTGATCTTCTCTACGCTGTCTTCAGATATTGATTCAGCAATGACCTTGTCTACTCCATTAACAAGATGGCCACCCTCTTGACACTGACAAAGTTCTTGACACTCTTTCCTCAGCTTACCCATTTGTTGCTGAGTGCTATTTTTCACATAGTCCAACTTCTAGTTCACATTTTCTATTGTCTGGTGCATAAACTCTTTCACATCGTCTATTTTTCTGTCCACCACTTCGTTTACCTTGTTTCGCTTTCACTTACATTGTCTACAAGATTACTAACATTCTCTACTTGCTTATATACATTATCAATTTGCTTATCTACATTTTCATTTGCACTATCTATTTTATTATCTACAATATCTATATTTGCATTACTGAATTTATTTGGCCACTTAACTGTCCACTGATTCCCTCAATGAGGGCCTTTAGTGCTTCTATTTCCGCAGACATGCTTCATGTAATCATTCTCATTTACAATTGAAATTTAAACACAGCATTTATACATTGGCTCAATTTAATTAAATAGTAATTGTGTGCAATGATTTAATACACAGAATTAATTATTAAATTTATTTATGCCTCTATCCACTTCTGACACCAGTGTTACAAGTTTGAGACAAAAACTTTATATGTGGGCAATTACAATGAGTTCTTTTGGGATAGAGGTCTTATAATTCGAAATAAAATAGTTAAAATAAGTACTGGATTTAATAGCTCACAAAGCTACGAAATTCACAAAACAGTAATCACCTATAACTTTCACAGCACAATTAGTTATGCACACAATTGGTACTGTGCCACAGAACATTAATTAACTTTGACAATTAAAGAACAAGAATATTTACTATTAATCAATGAAAGACTCTAATCACCATAAAAATTCAGTCATATAGCCAATCAACAGTCTCTCAAATAGTGACAGTGTACAACCTTAATAGTCCGCAGTGGTGAGGAATCACCGTGTGCTGCGGAGCACCCCGAGTGCACAGTTGTCTTCACTCTTGAAGTCTTCGCTTCGACTTCCGTCGCGCACCTCCTATTCGATCGTCAGATCGCCGCAGCAGTCCTCTTGTTTCGCCCAACACTGCTCCGAAAGTAGCCACCTGCCACCTCACAGTAGACTCTGACGTCACCAAGATGTCTTTACCAGTCTCTCTCCACAAGCATAGCATCTTCTTCCAGCACGACCAATAGCGAACTCTGCCCAAAGTTGTCGATTCGGCGCTTATATACACGTCAAAACAGTTGGGGATTACCCGCATTTCAGGGGTCTAAAATAGATATTACAACATGTTTCAAACATGACTTGAGTCACGTAGGCAGCCCTCGTAGGGTTAAGACTCAGTTGGGACAGGTATCTATGACATAGCTTCAAGGTGACTTCCATCACGTAGCCGCCCGTCCTGTTAGCAGGGGCCAGTCCACAAAGTGTTACGAAACAGCTGCCGACCACCGGCCTTCAGGTACACGGCACACAACAATATTTTTATTTTTTTTATTTTGCTATAACCTAAAATTACTTTTTCCGCCAACGTCAAAACTGGACACCTACTTTAAGATAATAAAAAAATATTCGTAACTGAAGGTCAATGTTCAGCAATTATTGACATACAATCTAGAATCTTCAAGTCTACATTAATTTCTATTTTTTTCGTGCAATTAGACGTTGGAAGAGTTTTAAATATCCTTTAACTTATATATGTGCAGACTTTTGACACAAATATTCTTCGTCACTAACTGTGACATATTTATTGCTTATTCTTCTACATCGTCTAAACGCGGTCGCCACACACCCAGTCTGGCGCCAGGAAAGTGACTATTCATCAAAAATACAAAATACCAATATCATTATGTTAATTTATCTAGAACGTCCATATTTCAATAACAGTTTTTATTTTAGTTTCCAAAAGACTTTCAGACACATTTATAGGTGCACCAATGTAACTTCCTATCCAAAATATAGAAATGTTGAACTTATTCATCCGGGATATGCATCGCACGCAGCCCTAGTCTTCAGAAAAAAAGGGAGGGATGGGGAAGATTTGGGAAGGGTTTAGCGCTGTTACGTAGTGACGTCATGCGCTACTTATAGAATTACCGTTCCTCGACCCAGCGAGGTGACGCAACGGTTACACGTTGGACTCGCATTCTGGAGAACCCGGGTTTGATCCCCGGCTCCGGCCATCCTGATTTCGGTTTTCCATGGTTTCCCTAAATCACTCCAGGTGAATGTTGGGATTGTTCCTTAACAAAGACCATTGCCGCCTCCTATCCCAATTCCTGTCTTTGTACAAAGATGTGTATCACCGTCTCTAATGACCTCGATGTCGTCGAGACGTAAAGCCCACTTATCTTACCGTTACTCGAAACAGGTGGGACGCACCAGACTTCTCCTGTACTAAAATTGCTCTAAACCGTAAGTTTTACGCATGAATCTTTTACAAACTTGTCGGCTTCGAAAAGGAAACCAGGACGATGGCCGGCGCCCTGTAGAGTTTGAAAACAAATTGTTAGTTATTTATTTCAAAATCTGATCCCACACAAATCATTTACGGCACGTAGAGATAAGAATGCCAAAGTATCGTCATCATCCCGTTACCTAATTTAGAGCTTAAAACGTCACCAAAACGGCTGTTTTCCTTGGGGAAGGTGGCATGACAAAAAGTTGAGCATATGTTGTAATTGTTGGAAAATGTACATCAAATTATGTTTTTTAAAGAATGCAGTATATGATCAGGTTTTTTAAAAATAAAATAAACGCGCATGTTGCATGACGTAGGTTTTTTGTTCCCTTACACGCCTGCATTGCGACAATATTAACGAGCTTATAAATATGAAGAAACTGATGCCAATTTTATTTATAGTCTACGATATCTACTTACATAATGCTGTAATGTTCATGCTCCTTGTCATTTTATATCCTTCTTCCGGCTGCTACAATTTTTTCGAACATTTTTCTGTAAGTGTTTTTTTTTTTACAAAATCCAGCGTCATTATATATAAAACTTATGAACACGTATCATCAGTCAAAATATTTGCTTTTTCTGTTTTAATGTTAATTATGTCTTTACTCTTACACGCGCAAAAAATCGCAACTCAGTTTTCGGAAATGTATAAAATTTAAATTACGTTATCAGATGAACTATCCTTGAAACAAATTTATTTGCGACTAAGTTAAATTTTACTTATAAGTTATATTTCTGTAATAAAATCCATGCTTAAATTTCAACGAAAAAGTTTCAGTTAGTTAAATAAAGAAAATAAACCATGTTATCCCCATTCCTGCCTGTAACTCCCTATGTATACATTAGATAGATTTAATTAACTTCCAAGCGAATATAAAACGTTCACAGAGCAGTGTTTCATTTTAGGCAAAATCAAATATTCTTCCTGTAGTATTATCGTGAAAATAGCCTTACAAATAACAAGTAGATTCATTATTTCATGACTCTGCAAGTGAAAGGGCCTTGAAGAAAGATAATTTATATTTACCTAAGAGAACATTTACAGTTTCCTTAAGAAGGATTTATTTATTACGGTTTGAAAAGTGACATTTTAATTTCCTAATTAAATACTATATTGTTTTTATAATAGCCTACATAAGTTAGCACTGAGAGAGGGTTTCAAAGAGTTAAAAATATATTTTTTATCATTATATTTTTCTTTCTTTATTTTGTGACGTCATTTACAAACACATTAAATGTATCATAGTGGCAAAAAAACATCCATTTCATTTTCAATAATGTAGAAGAACGCCTTTCGCATGTTTTTAGATATGTGCTTGCTGTAATTTTATCGTTGATAGTTTGTATTCTAGCTGGTGTTTTCAATATAACCGACTTTTAATTAGATGCAAGGAGGTTTTAAAACACGGAACACTGTATTTAAAGTTATTCTTGATTCATTTAACCGTTCATTTACGACAGCGGTACGTATGTTATTGACCTCGGAGCCACACGAGCAGGCTGCGGGGCTGGCAGGTGCAGGTGATGTCACGCGCGGAGGCAGACGAGATCTTATCATCTGCTGGCGCCTGCTGTACCAGAGCCACCTAGAGCTTCCGTTACGGCAGACTGCTTGGTTTTTATCCACCTGGCTTGGCAGTTTTCATACTAGGTTTGGTAGTAAAACCGTTGTTATTTTCCGTCCCAGGTCCTGTACCGGCTTTCGTAACAAACCAATCACATTGTAGCAAATGAGTGTGCATGAAATATTACAAGGAAGCCAATAAAAGTGTGTCGTCATCACAGCTTGATATTGCGTACATGAGTTTCAAACTTTAACACACTAACGGCTTTAAAACGAGATCAATTTTATTTCCAGTGACGCGTGCTTATTTAAAGTAGTGTTTCAACTCATTCCCAAAACTTAAAATGACGAATAATAATAATTTTTAGAGCAAGTAAAATTGAGTTATTATACAATTATATAATGTTCGAATGTTCCGTGGTCGTATTAGTATAGGCCGACACCCAGTGGCTCAGTTGGTTGAGCGGCCGCCTTTGGTGCTGGGGGTTCTGGGTTCGATTCCCAGGTCTGGCTGGGTGTAAATTTGTGTTTGTCCGTTTGGGTCTCAAAAAATGTCAATATACAGATTATCTCAACGCAAAGTACTGGGGTAACTCGAATTAATGCACATTAAAGAGTAAAGAGGCGAATGTTTGGTGCAGTGATGATGCGGAAGCATCCGCATCGCCGCTGCACCAAACATTTTTCACGATAAAAAAAAAAAAAAAAGTAAAATTATAATTAAAATTAAAAAAAAGTGGGCAGAGCGCGTTACTTAGTAGCGATGTTTTTGAGCTGTGTAGGTTCAAAACACGGCAGTATAATTTATTTATTACATTTTTTGTATTAACATTTGAGTGCAAATTGTATACTCTTCTTTAAGAAATAAAAGTTTTGTAGGCATAATTACGGACCGGTAAACCGTAAAAAATTTTCTTCAGCTTTTTTATTATTTTCACATGTATAATTTTAGTACGTTTGAAATAAATAAATGAAAGTAATATTTTTTTTTCAACAAGAAACGACGAATCTTTTAAAATTATGTAATTAGGTATGTGTATAGAAAATTATGTTTAATAGTGTGCTGTTCTATAGGTAAGGTATCCGCTTAGGTCTATGACATTTACAGATGCTAAAAAAGTCACGCCAGCTTCTATCGTGTCATAACACGAAATTGCCAGCTATTACCATAAAATAATAGTTTAAAATACCGATTGTGGATGTTTGTGTCACCGTTAGCGAATGACCGGCAGTTCAGTTTTACATTGCTTGGCCATAAAAATAGTTTACTGATATTTCATTTATATGCAGGTATGTTAGAATTAAAAAAAAACCTTTGACGAACACGTAAGTTAATATTAAACAGAAATAGATAGGATAAATAAGTTAAATAAAAGTTATTGATTGGACTGGCCGGGATTTGAACCCCAATCCGAAAATAAATTTTCACTGCGGAGCAGGGATGCTACCACTGGATCACTTAACACAACTCGTTCGCGAGTTAATTATTTCGGTTACCATACTATCGTCTCTTGTATAGTGAAAGTTGTATTTATTGTGTTATTATCGACGATGCAGTATTTATATGTCCACTACATTATTGATACTGCCACAAAATTTCATTCCGCATTAAATACAATTCCCATATCATTTGATTCCCATAAAAAATAACCTATTCAGCAGGAGTTGCTCGAGTTTCGGCCATTTTCACCCGCATCAACATCGCTTCCCTCATGTGACGCTAGCTAGCATCGCGTAACAGCAATATGCCTGACCAGCCGCTATAGCAGCCGTTATAACAGCTTGCATGGTGGCCTTTATAAATGCCTGGTAGGTGAGCTGCTACGGTAGCCGGTGCCGTGTAATATGGCCTTTACTCATAGTTCCATGACCAGTTTCAGTAACGTGTCTTTAGATCCAAGGCCTAACCCGAGATTTATATACAGATCGGCAAAACATTTATCTTAAAAATTAATAATATTTCTATCAATAGCGTATTTATAGACATGCGATTTTTCGCATAAGGATTCCGCGTCAGTTTATTTCAGTGACTCACGTACACTCTGCTGTTATGCTTCATTGTTATTGGCAGCCTGTTTATGTGAAGCGACGTTTTTCAATTTGACCATGCCAATCACGGCTAGGTTTCTGTGACACCGAACCTCTGTGAATGGCGGACAGAACACTAAGACACGAAAGAGTTCAAACATCCCATCATTGACCATGAAGCTGAACTGCAGACGTGCACGTATGTCATTGTCAATGACTCATTGAAACAAACTAACGCGTAACTATTTACACGAAAAAATTGTGGCTCTACGTATTTATTCTTTAGGTCTAAAACTGCCGCGACCAATTTTGCACTTAGAAATCCGAACTATTCTGGGAGAGGACCCCTGGGCCGCCAGCTTAAAATATGAAAAAAAAAAAAAAAAAAAAAAAAAAAAAATTAAAAAATTTGCCCCTCTTCAAAATTTCTTCCTTTATCCGCGCCCGATGTAACATGCAACACTAATTTTAAACACTGAAACTTATGATTTTTACGTTTTGGTAGTTTTACACGAGGCCTACTACGAAATTATCAAGATCAGCGCTAATCTCTTCGGACTTTCGGAACCATAGTTAAATGGCCGGGCCGCACACAGTTTGAACGCCAATTTTACAGCTCGTAAGTAGAGATGATGGTTAGAGATGATGGTTTATCGCGGGAAAAGTTGACTGTTTGATGGATTTCAATACACGTCCAGCTTACCAGAAGATTACTGGCTTCAGATTGTACGTGGAGCTGTTGCCCTATTTGACTGAGCCAATAAGAATCCCGATATTGTAATATTGAATGCCTGGTATTGGTCTGCAGACAGCTACGTTGTGTCAGTATTTTCAATACTATCTTGGCACAAAACATTTTCGCGATATACCATCATCTCTAATGATGGTGTATCGCTGGTAAAGTTGACTGTTTTCTAGACTACAATGCAATGCGTACGTAAACGACATTTTAATTTTGCAGTTGGTACTCGCTTGTCTTCGAAGATGTTTACCCCGTTTAACTCGGCTAACGAGAAAACCACTGCTCTAACGAAGAACGTCCGTGATTCGTCTGTAAATAAGTCAGGGTGCCTCTGAACGTCATAAAATGTTAGTGTCTTGGAGGCTATACTACGCAAAAAATTTTCATGATTTTCATAACATAAGTTATCCGTAAAATCTAAATTCACAATTTTATTTTTCATTTCTCATTCAACTCACAATCATGAATGATGTTTCTGTCACCTGTAATGTAAACTAGTGCAAACAATCCCCCAGTTTATAACAGAATGCGACTAAATGAGAACATAAACTAGCATGGATTTATATAAAAGTTGTTTGGAGCTCTTTGCCGAGCAAATTGGCACACATGTGATATAGGCCTGCTAAACTTGCATTCAAAGGTGACACATGTTCCAATTCTGATCGGACCATCACTGCTGCTTCCTTGAAATTTTCTGAGTGTTTATATCTATCTGTTTAATCTCTAATGATGTCCCACTTATCGTTTTGATCTGTTTTAAAATTTAATAAGAGCGAAGACATAATCACTCTGTGCAATACTGCTTCTAGGTATTCATTCATTTCTCTCGAGTCGATTCAGTCCTAAACCAGTGAAATCCTGAACAACATAGTATTCATAATGGATTCGTTTCCCAGCAGGTAGTCACTGCGAGTAGTTTCAACACTTGCCACTACCCAGCAAAAGTAGTACATTCAAGACCATATTTATGATTATTTTTTTTATTTCGATCATTTTAAGCAAACATTAAAGTTAGCTTGATGAAACCAACTGCATTTTGTAATTCTGTTAAGTGTCTAGGTTTGAAATATTTTTCATTGTGTTCGGTGAAAAACTTTTATACATATAAAATTATAACTTTTTTTCTAAAATGTGACTTCCGAAGTTATTTTTTTTAAATTAACTTTTTAGTATCCGATTTACTCAAACTCATAACAACCCTATACAAAGAGTAACTTTATCTCGCTAAATAAATCCGATTGCCATATTTTAATTAGGAAACCAGTATTCACGGAAAAGTTTTTGAAATCGAACAATTAAAAACATTTTTCGAAAGTTTATATAATAAATTTGTATTAAATTATTTTGCTGTGCAAATTATATTTTGTAAGAGTTATCGATAGGGTTTCGTCTTCAATTAGAAACTTGAGTTTTTAAAATCCTACAATTATTACTCGTGATATAAATACTGGAACCTGACATGGTGTTTTGACGTACTGCTGGTTGCGAACTATCCGGGATTTCAGCTATAACTCAACCGTAAATTCTGAAATACTTCATTTGAAATTTAACTTGGCTGGTGGTACAAAGTTTCCCTGTCCGGTACAAATTTACCCCAAATGACTGTACATACATAAATACATACATACGTACATACGTACATATGTACATACATGCATTCATAAACACATACATACGTACATACATACATACATACATACATACATTCATACATACATACATGCATACATACATTCATACATGCATACATACATACATACATACATACATACATACATACATACATACATACATACATACATACATACAGATATACGTACATACATACGTACATACATACGATTTTCTATACTTTTCTTGTCTAGAAATGTTCTAATAAAATCGCGTTAGTAATTTTTTTATTTCGAATGTTAAAAATGCCCGGAAAATCACCCGGTGTCCGGTATTCGAGAATCCGTCGAGCCCTCGATTCGTTACTCTCGATCCTTCAATTCAGTACTGCCTCAAATTTGTGTAATCGCGGAAAAATAAGTATTACGTACTTTTTAAGTAAAAAGGTAGACTGTAATTTACGATCATAGCACCATCAACCTTATAAAAATAATTTAAGAATTTTTTTCACCGAAATTGTGTGATTGAAATCAAAACTGTCTGATTAAAAAACACAGGTTTGATTAAATATAAATTGTTGTATTATTTTTATTAATGTTATTCACACTTTGAGGCAGGCTACGCATTTCCTCAGGTACTATAAAAAGAGTTACAATTTTTAAAATATGCATTACTTGATGGTGTTACTATGTTCTCTCTATATCCATAAATATGAAGCTAGCTGTAAAATAAAACAACATACCCAACAGCTTTATCCAGTCCACTTCGCTGAGCGTATTTTAATTGCAGAACCTCTATGTTTTTAAATCATCTTTATTTCTCCACGACGATCAATAACTGTCTTTTGTAGAACAAAAACATATCTATTGAAACTTTAGAGTTATTTTTACGAGGTCAATATTCACTATTCATGAGTTCCGGAACGTTTTACTACTTTTCACACCTGTAACTGTAGAATTTCCACAAATCTCGATTTCTGTTTTTAGATTTTTATACGTAAACTACATTATAAAGCAAAAACCACACAGATATCTTAAATGATTAAGGAGATACGGCTTATTAATTGAAAACACGTTTAATTTTTTTTTTACGGATTTCAAGGACGAAATTTTAAAAATGCTAAAACATATTTTTAGAAATTGACATGAGAACCCTTCTGTTGCAAAGATAACCTTGATATCTTAAGTGGATTAAGAGAAATAGAGGAGTCATTGAAAACACATTTAACGGCTTATCACGCCCTTAATTTTCGAATTTCGAAAAAACGAAAAATTATTAAACATGAATTTGCTTAGTTAAAGTTTTCAAGTAAAGATATTAACTACATAAACTCAGTTTAGAGAGTTAGCGAGAATTTCGCTAAAACACGTTTTGGTTGAGCTAACTCTGCAGCAAAATAAGTATCTATAGCTGTTCATGCGAAAAGCTATCTTAAGTTTGTCCCTGCCACTAACAGCGACTTCATCTGGGCCTTATTTATAGCACAGCAAAGTTGACATGGGGTATTTATAGACTCTGAAATGTAAGAGGTTAATCGAATGAAAAACGTATGATTTTACCCTGTGCATAACCATTGGTGACGGTGCCCCCTATTACATATTTTCAAATTATTCACATAAATTTTAATGACATTAGAAAGTTTTCGTGGGAAAAGGTTTCGCGGAAACTTATTTGGTGTCCCAACCTTGTGATTACTGAGATAATATATTATGTGAGCAGATTTAGTCGAGGGATGTAAGTGGAAATTGAGCTGCATAATCCATTTTACCCCTTTTAAATGACTACATGCAAATTTCACTAATTGGATCTGCTTTTCAGTTTTTGTGTGTCAGAATTGAACATTCGCACGCAGTTTTTAACGGAATTCGAGCCCAGAACCTCCAGGATTGTAGACCTGAGCTACAAACAACTGCGTCATGTAACATCGAAATAATTCATTAAAACTAATTTAACTTAAAAATTAATATTCATGTCCTAAGCTCATAGAGATTGTACAATACCACGTCCCGATATGATTTTGTAGCATGAACTCCTGTATAAATTATTTCTCGCTGGTAGTACCTGCTTTTCGGATCGTCTGCCTTGAAAGTTCACTTACTTAGTTTTATTCTTAACAATCAAGTTATCTCGTAAAGTAAAAATAACTTACATATATTTTTTTAAATACTTAAGTAAGCATCACTCTGACGCGAACAGCACCTCAATATCTCTACTGGTTAGATATACATTATGGGTTGATGGAAAACAAAATTTGTACTTTTTCACCCTTTTGGGGGTAGAATTTTGAAATTCTTTAATTTCACGTCTTAGACATTAACATAAGTGTCAAATTAAAGTTCAGATCATGACGGTAGCACGTTCAGTCGAATTAAAATCGATCATATTGTTACAAGCTTGCGGGCTAGGTACGTTTGGGGATGGAGGTCTTTGATAAAATAAAGAAAATAAAGCTAACCTATTTTATTTACAACTGTATATACAAAAAAACCTATATATATATATATATATATAAAGATTTACCACAATAAATGTCAAACAGAACAAATAACTACTATTTACATAAAGAAAAAAATACATCTACATAAGTTCTCTGTATATAGAAAGGTTCCTGGTCACCTACAATGGTGGACCCAATGAAATAATACCGAAGAATCTTTCTGGCCTAGAAACACCTTCTTCCTACTACTTGCTGCAGTCCCACTCGCTGGACACCCTCGAACAGTAGTCGCAATCCAATACTAGTCACTATCACTTGAGATCGCACCAGGCACCTGCCAGCCAAAACTCTCTCGCTCCTGCTGCAGCTCCCCCTTATATACCCACCCCTACTTCTCGAATTATATCGGCAAGTCTCTTATCTCCAGCTGCCTGGAAAGGTGCTGCTTCAAAGTCAAGCACCACCCCGAGAGATAAAGAAGGAACAGGAACATTCCAGATCACGATATTTCCCTCGGTTACCAGATTTTGGGTGCAGGTGGTTATCATGGAATGATACAATCCATGCAGCACCCGAGGAGGTCTTTTAGCGCTAACGTCACTGTATTGTATTTCGCCACCCTGCCCGACAACCACTGCGCCGATGAGTGGGTGGGAAGGGGGGTGTCCTAGCTCAGCCAACACAGTATCCTACTACACCGCCCAGCCAGACAGTCGCGGCTCGCAACACTGCCCCCTCCTCAAGTCTGTTCGTCCCGAGCAGACACAACAGACTCTGGTCCATCATAGAGAGCCAGTCTTTCAATATGCACAACCTTGGGTTTTCTTGTCCGAGAGCCCTTGCGAACTATCCGGAAGACCACATCATTTATCTTCTTGAAAATCTGGTAAGGGTCTTCCCAGCATTTCTGTAGTTTCGGACAGTATCCTTTCCGTCGTTGTGGGTTATACAGCCACACCAGCTGTCCTTTTTGCAATGTCTTTTCAGATCCCCTCCGATCATAACTTGTTTTCATCCGGTCGATGTCGACTCTTAAAAGTTGCCGAGCGAAGTCATGGACTGTGCTCAATTTGCGACGCAGTTCGTCAGCATACACCATCGGTGAAGCATCTGCTGGCCTCCCAAACAGTAGATCACTTGGAAGACGAAGCTTCCGCCCTAACAGCATCTGCGAAGGTGTTACTCTTGTGGCTTCATGGACAGCTGACCGATATGCAAGGAGAAACAGGGGCACCTTGGAGTCCTAGTCCTTTTGATTGTCGGCTACAAAAATGGACAGATACTGTTCTAAGGTACGATTTAACCGCTTGACCATATCATCCGACTGAGGATGCAAAGGCGTAGTCCGTGTCTTCTTCATTCCCAGAATTTCGGTCACTTCCTGGAATAACTTGGCTTCAAAGTTGCGTCCCTGGTCGGAGTGAAGTTCGAGGGGCACTCCAAACCTTGAGAATACATGCTCCACTAAAGCATCGGCCACTGTGCTAGCCTCTTGGTTAGGTATTGTTATGACTTCAGGCCAATGGTGAAGTAGTCTTGCACCACCAATAGGTACCGATTCTTCCTCTGAGTCACTGGCAAGGGACCCAAAATATCTACTGCCATCCTCTCGAACGGTGCTCCGACAATGCACTTCTGAAGATGACCATGCTCTCTAGTTCTTGGTCCCTTTCTTACTGTACAAGCATCACATGTTCTGCACTACCTCTCGACATCATCCCTGCAATGTAGCCAATAGTATCGCAATCTAGCTTTGTTGAGAGTCTTATTAACTCCAAAATGTCCTCCAGCTGCTGAACTATGAAGTTCCTTCAGCACCTCTGGAACTCTAATTTCTGGGAGTACTAGCTGTCGGCGGGTTTCTTTGCCATCTGCACTTTCCCATTTCTGGTACAGGACACCATTTCTCAGAGATAGAGAATCCCATTGTGCCCAGTATGCCTTAGTTGTAGTACTTTGATAAGATAAATCGGCCAACTCTGGGTGCTGGCCTTTTTCCTTCCATTCTAGTTTTGGCCCAAGAGCAGGTTCCTTTCTCTGATCTTCGCCAATCTTTTCATCGCTCCAGGGAGAAGGTTCATTGCCAGTTGTGAACTCTTGGATTCTTGTTATCCAAGCAGTTGGTGTCTTCCCAGCCTTCCCTTCTTGGCGATCACAATGAAAGCACAATGGCTCACATAGCCTCGGGACAATGCATCATCATTATTGTGTAAGCGCCCAGGTCTGTGCTGTGTTTCAAAATCGTACTTTTGATGGTGCTGCATCCACCTAGCTGTCTGTCCTTCTGGATTTTTGAAGTTCAGTAACCAACATAGTGATGCATGATCTGTTCGTAGAATAAAATGCCTTCCATATAAGTAATGCTGAAAATGTGAAATAGACTTTACCATTGCCAGGAGCTCCCTGCGAGTTACACAGTAATTTCTTTCAGGCTTATGTAACACTTTGCTGAAATACTCTAATGGCCTCTCTTTTCCACCCTGGATCTGTGACAACACAGCACCAATCCCCACATCGCTAGCATCAGTGTCTAAAATGAACTGTCCATCACTACTAGGATAACCTAGGACAGAAGGTGAAACCAAAATTTCCTTTAATTATCTGAATGAGGATTCACAATCGGGGGTCCAGAAAAATTTTCTTTTAGTCTCAGTCAATTCATGTAATGGCTTTGCTATTGTGGCGAGTCCATGCACAAACCACCGATAGTAAGCACACAGCCCAAGGAAACTTCTTACTTGAGTCCGATCAGTTGGATGTGGCCAATCTCTAATTGCTTTTGTCTTCTCTGGATCTGTTTCTATCCCTTCAGCCGACACTACATGTCCCAAAAATTTCACTTTCCTTTGGAACAAATTACACTTTTTGGGAACTAGTTTCAAATTAGCTGCTATTATCCTATGAAGCACTGAATCAAGATGTGGCAGGTGTTCATCAAATGTCTTCCCTGTAACCACAGTGTCATCTAAGTAAACCTGACAAATATCCAAAGGTAGTACTCTTTCCATAAGTCGTTCAAATGTTGCTGGAGCATTGCACAGTCCAAATGGCATGCCTTGAATTGCCAAGTTCCTTTCCCATGTACAGAAAAAGCAGTCTTCTCTCTACCTTTCGGGGTCACTTCACATTGCCAGTAACCGCTTTTCATGTCTAAGGTTGAAAACCACTGAGATCCAGCCACGCTACGCAGAGTGTCATCCATCCGAGGAAGTGGGTAGGAGTCTTTCCTGGTCACATCATTCAACCGCTGGTAATCTACACAAAACCTTGTTGAGCCATCTTTCTTCTTGAACAACACAACTGGAGATGACCAGGGGCTGTTCTATGGCTCTATCACATCCAGATCCTTCATTTCCTTCAGAATGTCATCAACTACCTCGTGTGAAGCAAGTGGTAGACATCTAGGGGGTTGCTTGATAGGTCTGGCATCTCCTGTATTAATATGGTGACATGCCACAGATGTCCTACCATGATCATGTGAACCACATGAAAAAGTATTTTGATTCTTTATTAAGAGTTCTTAAACAGCATTCTCTTGTCTCCAGTCCAGGTTTTCCTTTGTCCTCTCTAGGAGTTCTGTAAGTGGTTCTGGCAAAGTATGCTTCACAAGATCCTCCCTTAAGACCTTAGACTCAGTGGTGTTTATCTGGGAAACCTGCTTACACAAGCCAATCGTTGCCCCCTCCTCAAGACGAATTGCCTTGTCAGTCAAGTTCATCATTCTAACAGGGAAATAAATTGATCTTGATGAAACCAAAGTCCTGGCTATAAGTACTCCATCAGAGAGGTTACTCCCTGTTATCATAGGCTCAGTTAATCCTAGGCGCCTTACAAACTGTCCTATACAGCGCCCTGGTATCACAATTTTGCTAGAAGCGGGCAACACAAGGGCCTGACAACAAACTACATGGTAGCTGTCTGGTGATGTTAATTCGGGTCGTGGTATCAGTACCAACTCGGTTTCACCTACCTTCAAGACCCCCAGTCGAGTGTCAATGCAGCATCCTAGTTTCTGCAGAACATCTAGTCCCAGTAAACATGCATCCGCAATATCCGCTACGTAGACATCATGTTCTAACTCTAGTTCACCCAATTTTAATTGCACACACTTCTTCCCTTTCACTGGTGTTGTCTCGCCAGTTACAGTGGTTAACATGCACACTCCAGTACTTTGATCAAGTGATTGCTGGGGGAAAGGCCTAATGATGTCTGGCCTGACGACAGTAACGGTCGCCCCTGTATCTACAACCATCTGACAGGTTACGTCATCCAGGCTGCCCTCTACCAGCAATGCATCAACTTCCTGTTTCACCAAACGTACTCGAAGGAATTGTGGGGTCTTACCTCCAGCAATCACCGACCTTCGCCCCTCAAGACCGGTGTTTACATGTTTCCCGAATTTTTGAACTAATTGGTTGGTCTCACCTGGTTCTGGGTCTTGGTTTCTTCGCCGATACGGCCGACACTGGGCTCTTAGTTGTCCAGGTCGTTCACATTCCCAGCACTCTGGCCACTTTCATGGTCGAAGATGGTGTTCCGAAGCTCCAACTCTGCTTGAAATGATGCTAATTGCTGCCTTAATTTCCTACAGTGTATACTCGATGCTATTTCCCTCTTCTTCGCATGTTACTTTCGCTGCTCGCACCACACGCCGATTCGCTGGCACCTGCCTTGCTGACTCGACTTCCAATGCACGGGCTAGAGCATCTTGCATGGTACGAGGCGCTGCCAGGCGTACTGCTTGTCGCACCTCCATGTCTGCGATGGCATCAACAAAGAACCCAATTGCAAGCACATCTCGCGCCTCCTCTGGACACCCCTCAAGTGACAGATGGGCTAGTCTCACAATGTCTTGCCAAAGTTCCTGAAGTGACTCCCCAGGTCGCTGGCTATGGCTTCGAAGTTGGACATGGTGGGCATGTCGTAAATAGCGGTCCCCGAAGTGCAGCTCCAGGGCAGAGACTAATGTAGAATACTCCAGGCGTTGTCGTTCAGGTAAAGATTGGAGTATACTGAGTGCAGGGCTCCTCAACACTGCTGCCAGATAGTAGGCACGTTGCTCTTCTGTCCAACCATTCAGGGTTGCAACAATCTCATATTGGTGCTGATATTCACACCATGGGGTTTGACCATCATAAGGGGCAGGCTTGAGTGTAATACCCTTTCCAGCCCCAGGCATGGCAACCTCAGCTGTATTCATGTGCTGTGGTATTCCTATCGCCGATCCTGACATCGCAGAGCACCTCCCGTCGTTACCCTGATGTCTCGACTCTGGCTTCGTCCACCTACCTGTCGCTGTAGAAATTTCTCCCATTCGATCCTTAAGACACTCACCTCTTATTGCTGGTCGTCTTTCACACTTCCGATTTTCTTTTCGACAATTTCATTAACACTGTCAATTCTATGGTCCACCAATTCACTGACATTGTCAATTTTTAGGTCACCATTTGAGAAACACTTTCAATTTTCTTGTCCATGTACTCTATTTACGTATGCACTAGCTCACTTATTCCCTCTATCTTCTTGTTTACATTCTCATTAACACTGTCTATTTTCCTATCGACATTCTCATTAACACTGTAAATTTTCCTATCAACACTGCCTATTTTCTTGGCTACATTTTCGTTAACACTGTCTATTTTCTTGTCTACATTTTCGTTAACACTGTCTATTTTCTTGTCTACAGTTTCGTTAACACTGTCAATTTGGGCATTTACACCACTAATTTGGCTACGTAGTCCCTCTACTAGCGCTCGCAAACCCTCTAACTCACTAGCCATTTTTCTTGTAAACTTAAACTTATAACCTAAAATTTCCTACCTAATAAAAATTAACAACTTTGATTAAATATCTAAACATCTACACATAATTTTAACATCAATTAAAACATTTAATTAATTTTAAATAATTGCCTCCATCCCACTTCTGACACCAGTGTTACAAGCTTGCGGGATAGGTACGTTTGGGGATGGAGGTCTTTAATAAAATAAAGAAAATAAAGCTAACCTAGTTTATTTACAACTGTATATACAAAAAAACCTATATCTACAAAGATTTACCACAATAAATGTCAAACAGAACAAATGACTACTATTTACATAGAGGAAAAAAATTCATCTACATAAGTTCTCTGTATATGGAAAGGTTCCTAGTCACTCACAATGGTGGACCCAATGAAATAATACCGAAGAATCTTTCTGGCCTAGAAACACCTTCTTCCTACTACTTGCTGCGGTCCTACTCGCTGGACACCCTCGAACAGTCGCAATCCAATACTTTTCAATGTCACCTGAGATCGCACCGGCCAAAACTCTCTCGCTCCTGCTGCAGCTCCCCCTTATATACCCACCCCTACTTCTCGAATTATCTCGGCATGTCTTTTTTCTCCAACCGCCTAAAAAGGTGCTGCTTCAAAGTCAAGCACCACCCCGAGAGATAAAGAAGGAACAGGAACATTCCAGATCACGATATTTCCCTCGGTTACCCGATATTGGGTGCAGGTAGTTATCATGGAATAATGCAATCCATGCAGCACCCTAGGAGGCCTTTTAGCGCTGCCGCCACTGTATTGTATTTCGCCGCCCTGCCCGACAGCCACGGCACCGAGGAGCGGGTTGGGAAGGAGGGAGTCCTAGCTCCGCCACCACAGTATCGTACTACACTGCCCAGCCAGACAGTCGCGGCTCGCAACACTATATTAAAAAACACATATGACCCTGCACTGTACTGAGAGATCGAATTTCGAAAAAATTAAATACCATTTTATGAATATTTTTGTAATCATCATCCTGAAACAAAAATTAATTGTGGACCTCGACGGGTTCGATAGATATCGAGTATTTATCTGAAACACACTTCAGGTATTTTCATCACCTAAGAGACAGAATTTGAAAAATCCGTTAAAACACATTTTAGACTACTTTACTGGTGTCTCTTGAACGTGAAAAAATGATGATATCCCGCTGGGTTCATGATGTTTCGGCGATTAACTGAAAACACTTTTCACCACTTTTCACCCCTTTTCACCTCCCTAGGTGGCGAATTTTGAAAATTTCTGAAATTTCTTTTCAGATATTTTGAGTAAGCAACAATCTTAAACAAAAATCACGTCGCTATATAAAGATCAACGGAATCGATAGACATCGATTGTGAATCGAAAACATATTTTACCTTTATTTTAACCTCTTTAGTGCCGAATTCGGAAAATATGTTTTATTGGTACTTGGGATATTCACAAAAGCACCAATTTAAAGCGAAAAGCACTTCGATATCTCGATTGGTCCGATAGATAAGAAGTGATAATCGAAAACACATTGCACATATTTTCATATCCTTAATTATAGAATTTTGAAACGTCTTGGAGTCTTGTCATAGACATTTGTATACGTAACCAATTTAAGTAAAAATTACCACGATAGCCAATTGTGTTTCAAAGATACAGACGACTCATAAATAACATATTTTGCCCCTTTTCACTGCCAACATGTCGAATTTCAAAAAACCCTAAAACTTATTTTTGGGTATTAACATAAGCAACATTTTGAAGACATAGAAACTCTTTAACCCGAATGATTCGATATATATCGACAGTTAACCGGAAGCACTTTCAAGGTATTTTCACCCCCCTAAAGTGATGAATTTCGAAAAATCCTAAAATTAACTAACATGCAATTTATGAGTGTCCTATTAAAGTAAAAATCACGATGATAGGCCGTTGGGTTCGAGTTCTATCGACTTTCCTTCGGAAATACGCTTCACCCTTTTTCACCACCTTAATTATAGAATTTCAAAAAATCCATTCTTAGTGGGTGCCTACGGGGCAAGGGGAAGCTTCCCTCAAAATTTCATGGTTCTAGGTCCAGCGGTTTGGGCTGGGCGTTGATGAGTGAGTGAGTGAGTGAGTGAGTGTATCAGGACACTTCATTTTATATATTAAGATGAACACTGACTGACTGACTGACATATCAAACTTCAGCTTAAAACACTGTATCTAGAATCATGAAATTTTTGTGTGGGATACCCTCAGGTCGTTGGTAAGCACCATAAAGGGATTTTTTTGAAATTCGACCTTTAAGGGGGTGAAAAGGGGGGAAATGTATTTCCGAAGAAACGTTGATAGGGCTCGAACCCGACGGCCTATCATCGTGTTTATTTTTTTACTTTGATAAGACACACATAAATATGTGTGTTGGCCAATTTAAGTATTTTACGAAATTCAAAATTAAAGGGGGTGAAAATACCTTAAATGTGTTTCCGATCAACTAATTATGTGTATCGAATCCTTAGGGATAGAGAGTTGTTATTCACTTCAAAATGTTTCTTACTTAAATGCCCAAAAAAGGAGTTTAGGAATTTATGAAATTCGACCCCCAAACAGTAAAAAGGGGCAAAATGTGTTTTTTAAGATTCGTCTATATCACTGGAACACAATTGAATATCGTCGAAATTTTTGCTTCAAATGGTTACGTAAACAGATGTTTATGACAGGACATCAGTACGTTTAGAAATTTTTTAATTTAGGGGGTGAAAATAGTGAAATGTATGTATTATTCCTCCATATCTATCGAACGAAACAAGATATCGAAGTAAAATTTGCTTTAGAATAATGCTAATGTAAATATCTAAACACTACTAAAATATATTTTCCGAATTCGGCGACATGATTTTGGTTTAAGATTGATGCTTACTCAAATACTTGTAATGTGATATCACGAATTTTCGAAGTTACCCACCTACGGAGAAGAAAATGGGTGAAAAGTGGTGAATAGTTTTTTTTAATTAATCGTCGATATATCTTAAGCTCAGCGGGCTATTGTCGTGTTTTTCTCGTCTACGAGACACAAATAAAATAATTAAAAACGTAATTAAAGAGTTTTTTTTGAAATTCACTCTCTTACGAGGTGAAAAGACCTTGAATGTGTTTTAGATAAATCCTCCAGACCCTCAAAACCCGTCGAGATATACGGTTAATTTTTGCTTCAGAATGATGAATTCAGAACTGATCGCTAAACGGTTTTAGGTTTTTCCGAAATTCGAGCTCTCAGTACTGTGCAGTGGTCATATATGTTTTTTAGTGAATAAGCGATTTTGATTCGACTGAACGGGTTTCCGACGTGATTTGCACTTCAATTGGATTTTTCTACATATGTGTGAGATGTGAATTAAAAATATTTCGAAATTCGACACCCAAAACAGTGAAAAGCATAAAATTTATTTTCTGGCAGCCAATGACATCTATCCAACCAGAGATGTTGCTCGCGTCAGAGTGATGTTTACGTAAGTATTTTAAAATTATATGCAAGTTTTTTTGCTTTTTATAATAACTTGAGTATTAAGAATAAAACTAAGTTTGTAAACGTTCAAGCCAGACGATCCGAAAGCAAGTACGAGTAGCGAGAAATGACTTATACAGGAGTTTCACTATACAGTAACCTATCGAGATGTGGTGCTGTATGAACTCTATGAGCCCAGGACATTAATATTTTATTTTTAAATTACATTTAATTTTCATTAATTATTTCGATGTTACGTGAAGCAGATTGTAGCTCAGGTCTACATTCCGGGAGGTTCTGGGCTAGAATTATGTTAAAACCTGCGTGCGAACGATCAGTTCTGACACACAAAAACTGCAAGGCAGATCGAATTAGTGCAATTTACATGTAATCATTTAAAAGGGGTAAAATGGATTATGCAGTTCACTTTCTACTAAGGTTCCTCGACAACATCAGGTCATATATATCATCACACTAATCTCAAGGTTGGGGCACCAAATAAGTTTCCGCAAAATCTTTTCCCACTAAAACTTTTAAGGGCAATAAACTTCAAGTGAATATTTTGAAAATATGTAATTAAGGGCACCGTCTACTAATGGGTGAGCATAGCGTAAATCAAACTTTCTCATTCGATTAACCTCTTGCCTTTAGGTTTCTGTAATCACCCAACAACGTCAAATTTGCAGAGCTATAAATAAGGCCCATGCGAAGTCGCTATCAGTGGCAAGAACCAACATAAGACTGCTTTTCGCGTGGGCAGCTATAGCTACTTATCCCTGCTGCAAAGTTAGTTCAACTATTCTCCGTTCACTCTTACCTGAGTTTTAGGATAAACGAAGCATGTTACAAACATGTTCATTGGCTGCCGACAGCCGTGCACTGTGATTTTGCATAAGAAATAAATATTTGTTATCTGTCGTGTACATATAAATTTACCAATCCATCACTTAATGATAGAGTTTTATTAACACATATCTAAAATATACGGATGTTGCCAACACAATCTACGACGTTATATGTTATTATTATAATTATCGTTAGCGGATGACGACACGTCCGTACAGTTGGTTCAAGAATTATTAAACAACTGACGCACTGTTAAACGTACGAGTTTATTGGTACACTTGCCAGTATTTAGAGATGTACGATTCTCTGTAAATACCAGAAGTTTAGTTCAGTAATAATTACTATTGTAAAAATAAGTCAGAAATATCGCAATCAGATATATTGTTTGAATTTCTCAAAGTATATTTGACATTAAGCCGTTAACGTTGTGGCTACTGCGAATGGTTTTTTTCCTCTATCCATTTTCCGTTCCAATTCGTCCGAACCAAATTCCTTGATCTATTTTGTTCCGTCCTCGTGTCACATCGGTAATGTTTACATGGTCTAACTCGCAGATTAGGTTATGTGACGCTGGACGTGAACAGTGAATATGTCTTGCGTGGTTTTCGAAATGTGGATGTATGTCTTCATTACTAAACAAACTACGGTGATGTTTATTAGACAAGAATAAAAATCACGCATAACATTGTTTGCAAAAAAAAAAAAAAAAAACTGAATATGTGTCGTGAATTATCGACAGATTGTTTGGTGATTTACAAAATTTAATTTTTCAAAACGAAGAACAAAATAATCCAAGAGGACTTTACAGTAAGTTTAATCACTCATTTGGACAACTTTATTTCTGCACAATTCTGTCGTTTGGAAGTAGTACGTCGGCGCACTACGCGAATTGAGCGAATTAGAGTCTAGCGAAGTGCAATCACATTATGTTAAATTATTTGTTTACTTCAAAACTCAGGTTAGAGTGAACGGAGAATAGCCGCTGGGACATTCTAACACTTGAGTTGTCCAGTTCCAAAACTCGTCTTGCCCATCACCAAGGAAAAATGAGTTCTGAACAGTTTTGTGTAGCTATGAAACGTGCGCTGAAGTTGGCGTGATGATAGTTCCCAAACCTCGCCTTATTCAATAACAGAAACACTTTGAAAAACTGCTTTGGCCATATAACAAATGGGCTCGCAAATCAGTTTTTTGCGATTTGCGCAGTTTTAGTGAAAGTGGACAAGACGAGTTTTGGAACTGGACGACTTGATAACTGAAGTACCAATCTTGTGTACAAAGAGGTTTTCATTTCAAGTAAATATTATCAGTTACGAATAATACCCGCGAGCAAAGCCGCGGGGAATTGCTAGTTTTATACATAGAAATTAGTATTTACACCATTTAAATTTCGTGATGTGTGGGTCGCGGACAAAGTCTATTTTATATTTTTTGGTAATAGTTTTATGTTTCTGATTGGACGTCTTTCGTGAGATTGGACCAGTTTATTCTCGCTCTCATAACCTATAACTTCGGCTATCTTCACGAACCGCACTCTTATCACAAAACGTTTTCAAACAATACAAATATAAGAATCATTATTTCGAGATTCTAATCATACATTCAAAATGTGTACACTTTTGTTCAAACAACCCTAAAGTACTTAAAACGATTGCACGTGGTAAGCCACATGTATTTAGCGATATACTATCTGTGTTTATTTAACTATTTCACACGAGTTACACAAGTTGGATAAATGTTTCACTCTGAATAATTCACACATTTTGCTTACGGTAGGCCTTCATTTATACAATAAGTTCTTTAAAAATTTCATAGAATTTAAATACTCCGGCAATAAAACAACGTTCTAAAACATTAGCTGAACTTAGCTTTCGAAACGTAGCAGACATAATTAATTTTTTCTTAAAGGTGTTGTTTTTATTTCCATTTTGTGGCAGACAGCCAACAACCGATAGAGATTTATAATGTGCATATTCAGGAGTATAAAAACCAAAAGCCGTTTGTAGATATGACAGTGGCGGTGCTTAGATGTGTTCCAAGCGAAGCAGTAAAAGGATGCGTGACTATACGCTCTGAGCACGTCATATAAAATTTTTAAATAATTGTTGCAATTTAGAGCATAGCATTTTTCCATATTTTTCCTGTGGCATATATATGCAGCGTGTATATAAAACGTACCGACAAACTTTAACAGGTTATTCCTGAGGCGGGGGCCCACAGTGGCCGAAGGGTCAGACCCCTCGCCTCCTACCAAGGCGATCCGAGCTCGATTCCCAGCGGAGTCGTTCACCGGATTTTCGCATGTGGTAATCGTGCTGGACGATGCCGCTGGTCGGCGGGTTTTTCTCGGGGATCTCCCGTTTCCCTTGCGCATTCATTCCGGCGCCGCTCCATACTCACTTCATGTATCCCCACCAGCGCTAAAGAGCTCGATGTTAAGCACTGACCAAAATCTCTTCCCTCGCATTCCTTATGAGGAAATATAAAGTTTGAGAAAATATATTTCAAATTAGTGTGATATTTTGAAAACAGCTTGCTTCACAGAAACTGATTTATGGTAACCAAAAAGTGTCACCGAAATCGTGAGAAATTATTACATTTAACATACCTCAATCTCAAATGGGATGGCACCACCCTTAGTTTTGAAAAAAAATATAAGTAATGGTTGCTCGTTGTTGGAAAGGTTTTGATGGAGAGTAAAAACGGATGAAAACTAGCTTCTACTGCGCAGCTTAGGTCCCTCCCCTTCTTTGCGACGGAGAAGGGAGTGGTACGGAAAGAATACACGTGTGCGGTACACACCATACTGAAAACATGCGGCTGTACGTAGTCGGTTCGCCTTCTGTAATACTTAAAATCTGTACGGTTTACTATCCCTTTCAGGACGATTATTGTCGGCACAGCAAAACACGTGTATACAGTATGGATTACACTGTAACCAAAATACATTTTACAGTTTACTTACCTACTGAAGTTCTTCAATGCCAGACAACTCGCTGTCACTTTCAGAGTCATTTCTGTCATCACTGTAGCTATCGGTGTAACTCGAAGTGCCAGATTCTTCGCCTAGGTTAGTTATCACTTCTTCCACAGCGATATCAATTGCCTCTTCCTGTGTTATAAATCCGTTTACAATTGTTTGCACATGTGAACATACTGACTTCCATTTGTCCTGATCTATCTCGGAGAACCGTTGATTGTACAACCCGATAGCACTGTTAGTGTTAAAACCAACATTTCGTTGCGCAACCCACTTTTTAACGTGCGCCCAGATGAGTTCGACGGAATTTAAATCAGGGTGGTATGGAGGAAGACGTAAACTTAGGTAAGAGTGTTGTGACATAAGCTCGTCAATAACATAACTCTTATATGGTTCTTTGTGTTTTTTTATTATTTCGTACAACTCTGGTTTCAACATGTCGGGCCAGAATGCAATACCTTTTCCACGTAGCCATGTCTTCATGTCCTCTTTCTTGTAGCTGGAGTTAGGACACTTTTCACGGAGTTTATTGTGTTACGTTGCGTTGTCTATTACCAGAACACTGTTTTATGGAAGATCAGGTATAAGCTTCTCTAATACCCATTTCTCGTAACTAGTAGCGTTCATTTCGTTATGATAGTCATCTGTAGCTTGCTTTGAATGCCACATTAACAACGCATCTTGATAAAACCCATTTCGCCACCTGCGTGAACAATTATCACGCGCTCGCCTTTAGATACTGGTTTCAAAAGGCCTGCATTGCTTTCGTCACTCATGACTTTTCTGTACAGTGCGAGCTCAGTATATAGCCTAGTGTAATAAGTTTAGCACAAAAACTTGATGTATGGGCAATTCCCATGAGTTCTTTGGGATAGAGGTCTTATAATTGGAAATAAAATAGTTAAATTAAGTACTTGATTTAATAGCTCACAAAGCTACGAAATACATAAAACAGTAATCAACTATAACTCTCACAGCACAATTAGTTATGCACACAGTTACTCCTGTGTCACAGACACGTTTATTAGCTTGGACAATTAAAGCACAAAAAAGTCTACCATTTATTAACTAAACACTACAAATCACAATAAAAGTTAGTCATATATCCAATCAACAGTCTTTCAAATAGGGACAGTGTACAACCTTAATAGTCCGCCGTGGTGATGAATCGTCGTGTGCTGCGCAGCACCCCGAGTGCACTGCTGTCTTCACTCTTGAGGTCTTCGGTTCGACTCCCGTCGCGTACCTCCTTCTTCGTCCGTCAGCCCGCCGCAGCAGTCCTCTTGGTTCGTCCAACACTGCTCCGAAGGTAGCCGCCTGCCGCCTCACAGTAGACTCTGACGTCACCAAGATGTCTTCACCACTCTATCTCCACAACCATAGCACCTTCCTCTAGCACGGTTAATAGCGAACTCTCTCCAAATGTGCCGATTCTGCGGTTTCATACCCCTCGAAACAGTCGGGGAATAACTGCATTACAGGGGTCAAAAAATAGACATTACTACATGTTTCGGACATGAATCGAGTCACGTAGACCGCCCTCGTAGGGTTAAAACGCAGTTGAGACATGTATTTATGACGTAGCTTCGGCGTGACTTCCATCACGTAGCCGCCCAGCCTATGATTCAGGGGCCAGTCCACAAAGTGTTACGAAACAGCCGCCAACCACTGGCCTCCAGTTACATGGCACGCAACAATAGCCTACATCTCGTCCACGTACACTATAGGTCTACATTGCTGCCTAGTTTCCTTTATCTCTCTTAGGTACGTAATCTCTGTAAGTATAGAGCAATGTGTTCTCGTTTTCTTCCATATAAATCCCAATTCCCGTACGATTTTTCAAAAGTTTGTTGCTCCTCCTTTAAAACCAATACTCTCTCGCAGTTCTTGTAGTAGTCTGGTGATAGAAGGGGCGATTTTCTGATTTACATAAAAATTGCGAATACTTCGTCTCACAACACACTTATCAAAATCGTCTAGTCCCGTAATATGCTTCGTACGCGTCCTATGTTTGTTTGGTGTTGTGAAACTTGTGCCTTCGCTGATTGAAATACGCTGTATCTCTTTGGTAATCTGGGTAACAACATTTTTAGACACGCCTGCAGCCGCAGCAACGCGTCTCCGTGCTTCGGCAAAAGGATTTTTTTTTTTAACTCAATCACATTCGCTAACTTCTCGCATTTGACTATGCAGAACCTTGCTTTTCAGCTTCGAATGTATTGGATACATTGTTACGTACCTCAAGATAACGTGCACACAAACTGCGACAATTCTCACGGTACTCTGTCAAATGTATAGTTATTCGCGAACACAACACAACCACGCAGAGAGGAAGATTTATATATTCACGCACGGTAGTAGTCTACTCGACAGCCGTGAGCTACAGCTGGCCTTGGCAGGCACAGCCAATCAGAGCACGGACGCCGCTTGGACCATCTGCGGGCGGGGGAGGGGGGGTTACAACCTGTGCGTCTAAAAGCCCTTCCTAGCCTGCGCGGCCTGTATTTAACAGTAAAATTTTGCTATTTGTGAACACAAATAATAAAACTTCTGCAAAATTTAAAAAAAAAATTATCTTGCAAAAACTGTCTAAATCTCGTCTAAGGGTAATCATTAAATACTTTATTTCACAGAGAACAGCTATTGCCTACCAAGTATGCAACTAGGAATGACAGATTACTTGCTACACCAGTGTTGCGTGTGGGCAGTTGGTTTGTGGAAACGTATAATCATATGATGCATCGTGTAGTGTGGTTGCTAATAACATGGGCGTGCGTCGTGGTTACCCCTCCCTCAAAACCCCCCACCCATTATCGGTAGTGTAGTGCCCCTTCCCGAACATGGCAGAGGACTGTAGTAGACTACAAATCCACACTTCACTGTTTAGCATGCATCGTACTACAATTCGACGTGACAACGTACACCTACGCCGAAATGACATTACATGGTTCTGCTGTATGGTAAAATGAAAGGTAATGCACACGTTGCTGCACGATTTTATGAACAGAGATTCCCTGCGCGGAGCCAACCTCATCACGCGACCTTCAGAAGTTGTCAACCAGAGGTTGCGTGAAACATACACGTTTTAAGTTCAAAGTGGCTCTGGTCACCCAAGGAATGTACGTACAACAAATGTGATGAAGACGTTCTCAATGTTGTGGAGGGAAATCCGTCAACAAGCACACGTGCCATTGCGCAAGGATTGGGCGTGTCCCATTCAACTGTATGGCGTGTATTCACGAGCACCTGCTACCTACAACGTGCGAAAGGTCCAGGCATTGTCACCAACAGATGTTGCTCCTCGACATGCCTTTTCGCAGTGGTTGCTACGTCAGTCAATTGTCGTAATAAAATGGGAGGCCACCAATTTGAACGCTTGATGTAGAATTTCTTATGATAGTGCGAAATGACATTGGTAGTGTACAGACGTGAGTTTATTGTCTTATCTTATTTCTCGTTAAAGTGAGACAACCCCACCTAATATGTTAATGAAAGTAAATTTAATGTGTTACCACACACGAAATACAGGACGCCTTCCACTATGGCGCTGCACGCAGCCAGTCATTCCTGGTTGCATACTTGGCAGGCAATATAAGTTCTCTGTGCAATAAAACATTTAATGATTACCCTTAAATGACTAAAAGAGTTACAAAGTTTTTGCAAGAGACATGTCTCTATCTAATTTTGCCACCTTTTTATAATTTTGTGGTCACAAATAGCAAATTTTTACTGTAAAGTACTTTTTTTAAAAAAGGGTAGTGCCACCCTATTTGATCATAATCGCGCTATTGTTAATTTCGGTAGAACTTATTGGTAACAATAAATCTGGTTTTGTCAAGCAAGTCGTTTTCAAACTAAAACAACTATTTGACATTTTTTCTTAGACTTTGGAAGCGTGTATAGCCCCTCCTATGTTATCTGGATCGTGGATTCTTTGTATCAAAGTTTCTATTTCCGCCTTAGGAATTATAAAGTTTGTCTGTACGTTTTAGATACACGTTATATACATCGTGGACTGTGCCCAACTCCGGGACGGGATGGTTTATATAAAATAAGGGGGGTTGCACTGACCAACACTATTGTGTTGTGAACATTAAGGGAACTACACGTCGTTGAAAACAAAATTTTGCAATATTTTTTTTTAATACTAGAAAGTATAAGAGATGGACCCACCAAAATCCGCATAGAGCTCTAAGAATGTGAGTAAATGAATCTGTGAAAATGCGGTTGACGCAACGTACCCCTTCGCTGCATATGTAGGGATTAGTCAACCTATTTGTGTAAGTAACTTTATAATACTAAGCAGTAATAAAATATTAGATACATAATTGCTTATCGCACAAAATTGAAGAGAAAGAACCTGTTGTGCTAATTCACTCCGTTAAAACGTTTTCGAGAAACTGCCAATCGAACTACAAAGGCGCTGTGTAACCCCACATAGGTAGGCAATACAACGACTTTCCGAGATATGCTAATTGCAGCATTGAATGGCTAAGTTGAATTCAGTAGCGAGGGTAGCAGCAACATCTGGGCGCACCACAATCCCCACCACATGCACTCTTGGGCAATCAAGTGCACTAGTGTCAACATGCAGGCTGGCATTGTTAACAATAATTTGTTAGGACTTTATTTGCTACCTGACCGCCTCAGCGGAGTCCACTACTTGACGTTCCCGCAGGACATATAACTGGAATTGCTGGAAGAAGTACCATTGGTAATTCACCGCAACATGTGCTTTCAGCACGATGGGGCACCACCACAGTTTTCTGCTGCCGTATGCCTACATCTTAACACCACGTTTGCAGGTTGCTGGATATGCAGAGGAGGCCCGTCCATTGGCCGGCTCGATCTCCATACCTGACTCTATTGGATATTTATGGGGTCATGTCAACTCCCTGATTTACGTGACGCCTGTGACTAGCCATGAAGATCTCGTGGCACGTGTGATAACCGAATTTGTTTGTGATAGCCATACCAAATGCTTATGTACGAGTCTAGGCCAACCTGATTCGCCGTTGGTAGCTGTGTGTTGAAGTATGGGGACGGAAATTCGAACAGTTATTGTACTGATGTTCATAAATACGTGTGTAGTACGTGCAGATGCACTGCACCTATTTGTGCTCTGTTCCTTGTTCTGTAAACATGATCTCTCGTACCTAACCATTAAGACAGTGATTGGTGTCGACAGTTACCGCTATCCAGCGTGTTTTCATTCCACCACTGCTCCATTTCTACCTCATTTCAACATCACCAGCTCTCAAGAAATTGCTGTTAAGATGCTTATGTAACGAATGTAATTTCCCACGTGTGAAGCGCGAAAACCGGTGGGTAATTAGGCCGACTTTGCTACACGTGACGTACTAATGGACGCGTGGTACTTTTTATAATATTAATTTCTCTGTACCTCTTTGAATAGTAAATATACATTTTTATTTCTAAGTAGTATCAAATACCTCATCATTTCGGCTTACGTAGGCCGTTTGCGTGTGTTTGTTTTTATGAAATCAAGTGGTACTTATTTGCTGACGTTGGAGCAAAATATTGCTTTTTTTACCTTATTTTTGGTTACCCCAAATCATGATTCTAATAAGAATGCTGCATGTTTAAGCGTTATTATTTTAAGTGTGTGTTAATTTGTAGATACACGGGCTCAGAATAGCTTTACCAGTTTCGCGTAAAAATGAAACGAAATCACTTGGTACCCTACAGCATCGTTCAATCAACACATGTTAGTTGTCAATATGTCGCCCAAATCTCACTACTGTACTCAATTTAACTCTTCAATTCTGCAATTAACATCGCTCAGAAATATGTTGTATTGCCTACCTCTGCGGGGTTACACTGCGCCCTCGTATTTTGATTCGCATTTTCTTTAAAACGTTTTAACGGAGTGAATAAACAATTTTGCGCGATAAGCAATGATATGTATCAAATAGGCCTATTTTAATACTGCTTGGTAATTAAAAGTTACTTACACCGATAGGTTGAGTAACACCTACATAAGCAGTGAAGGGGAACGTTGCGTCAACCATCACCCGCCCCTTTATTGACATATTCTCCTGAATCATCCTGGATAATATCTACATGTCCACCACATTGAACAATTATGTTCTCCAAACTTCGTTTACTAAAATTTCATCTCGAAGTGTTTGCAAACTAGTTTGCTTAGCGTCCAAATAGTGAACCGTCTTTTTTACTCACTGATTTCACTTGCCAGTGATTTTAGTAACATCAGCTATTGTTCCGATACTGCTGACGAGCACTGACAGACGATGGATGGTTGATAATTATACCCTGCCCGAAGCTACATCCGCTAAGGTTACTGATTTAATCGGTGGTTTAGATAATCAGCTTTGTCAGACAAACAATCTCTTTTCATGGGAAATGCTGCAACAGCATGGAAATCAATCAGATCTCACTAACTTCAAGGATCGGCGAAGATGCAGTCACATACAATATTATGGTGCTGAAAGAAGATTCACTAAGAGCAAAACAAGGTAAATAAATATACTGCTGTCTTACTACAATGTTCCATGCCAAGTAATATAACTAAAGAACGTTCCAAAACTATTGTTTTACTAACGGAAGAAAATATGGCTCTCTTTTTGTTATTCATGTTCCTTAATTGCTGACGTAGCCTACATAGTTGAGCTATCAGTAAATTCAGTAATTTCTAAGCGGTAAACGGAGGGCGGCCACAGACGGGCACACCTGAATGTGTTCGAGGGATACAAGTCAGTTGACCGAAATAACCTAGCAGGTTAATTTACGTAAACGGTTAATGTATGCGTGTCTTCTAAGTGTTAGGACACAAACTCACATTTCATGCAGTGCAACGACTGAGAAAACTGTTGTCATGACATTATTGCCTTCCATGCAGTGCCGTGTCATGATTGTCGGAGCTATAGCTAGCATTTTCACAGTTAAAACTCATTCGTTGCCATAACATTTCGTTTAATTATGATCCACTGCAAAGTAACGGCCATACAGGTATTTAACTTGCGGTAAAGAAGTCTTACCTTACATCAAAGCAAATGCGGAAATCTTATGTTTTGTTTCACAATTTGTCTTTAAAAAAGGTTTCGCTGAAAATAATATTTTTCTTTGTAGCAAAGGGAACACACTACTTTTAAACATAATGCTTGTGTCAAAATACCACAACTATCTTCAGGGGCGCGGATACAGAATTTTTTTCCGGAGGGGGGTATGTTGTGAAAAAAAGTTACCCTATCTCTCTCTCTCTCTCTCTCTATATATATATATATATATATATATATATATATATATATTATATATATATATATATATGTGTGTGTGTATGTGTGTGTAGTAATACTTGTTGATCACAGCCTGTCATGGTCTTAACACATAGATTACGTATGCAAAAATAGCACCAACTTATTAACTCCCTCAACATAAAGATGCGTTTACTTTTCTTTAATTTATTTACACCTAACCTATGCTCTGCCAGCGTAGGGACATGCAATCAATAGATTTAAGCCAATGAAAGTTTTCCAAAACAAAGCCGTGAAAACTCTATTGATTCACTTATCTTACGCCACAAAATCTATTTACGATCATTCTTACGTAAAACTCTTGGACACCCTAATGAAACAAGCATGATGTAGTTTTTCTTTTCATGGTCTCTAAATTCTTGTTTTTTGCATTTTTCCATTTTGTGAATGTGTTTTTTTACTAATGAGCCCAAATGGACATGTGTGCCTATTCCCGATTCGAAATAGTTGCAAAATTGACGCAACATTTTCATAAAGCCCCTGACTTTAGTTTAGAATAGGCCAACCTAGGAAAATCTGCAAACCAGTGATGCTGGAATTTTAAATTCCTTTTCCCAGGCGGGAATTTATAATTCTCGTTTGGTCTCCATGCGTTCCAAATAAAGTTATCTTTTTCTTTGTCAGAACATTTCTGAGAAGAAAATACACCTAAGTCATACCCGCTGTGACTTCTGCTTGAATACAGCTGAGTGTCATGAATAGTAAATGAAGTACTTGGTTTTGGTTCAGCTGGATGACAAACTTGGCTGGAATCTGGCTGTCTTGTTTAGGAATGCAACTGCAAGTGATGATCTTTCTGTGAAGAGTCTTCTGTTTCTGTTTTTTCACCTTCACATTCTGTTGTTTCTAACCATTTTCTTTTGTTGGTACTCGAAATAAAATTTAACAAAGTCCCCTGCTTAGTTTTTCTCATTGTAAATGAAACTTGTAAACTTTGCGGCGTGTCCTACAACCCGAAGTTGGGAATGCACGTCACGAGAATAACATCTTATTTACTTATTAAAAGTTGTAAAATCAATTAAACCCAGATCCGACTCAGATTGCTAACTGAAATAGACAGAATACAATTTTATGAACTAGCTGTGTATTTTGGCGTGCTGAGAAGACGCAACATCCATGCCTAGGGACTGGAAAATTTCGCGAATTCAATCACCTGTAGGCTAGAATCCATTGTGATATGCATACTCAAGCCCCGTCTTATTCGGTCGTTGTCTACTGTTCCACTGAGCAGCCGCTAGTCGACAAATAGTCGGGGCTTGAGTATGCATAGTACATTGGATTCTAGCCTACAGGTAATTGAATTTGCGAAATTTTCCAGTCCCTATCCATGCCTTCATAAACTTTGTCACCAGGGATAGGCCCCTAGACATTGGAAACAACAGCCCTATCCTCAGGGATGCGCAGGCAAACAGGAAAGGTCAGTGTCGACAACAAAGGGAAGGGAAAGGTATGCGAGGGATGGGAAAGGTAAGGGTGTGGGGGAGAAGAAATGCAGTGAAGTGGTGTGTGGAAGGAAGCGATACTGTTCGTTAACTTTCATTTTACACACACACACCAGCACACACATATATATGTTTATATGTGTGTGTGTTACTTTCCTTATAAATATTTTCCTTACAAACTGTTTGTCGTCTGTAAGTAAGGTATGTAGAAATTTGAATAGCAGTCAAAAAGTAATGAATAATAACTCTGAACGTAGCTCACTGTCTACTATATAACCACTTTCCGAATCACGTTAGTATTCATAACTTCGGGAAAGGGGGGGGGGATCTAGCCCACCAATCCTCCCCTTGCATCAGTCACTGACAATCTTTAACAGAAAAATAAAATTTCAGATAAATTATCTTAACAATAATACAATTTTTGTTACCATTACTGAAACAAAAAAAAAGTATGTATTTGCGACAAAGTAACTTTACAGTGGCTCATATTTAAACAAACATTTTGTTGTGACAACGAAGGTATTTTTACCGTGCTGTGTATAGTATTTTCACGGTAAGGCTGTGTTAAAATCTCCCGTTCAGCAAATTATATAATTATGCTTCTTATCTATGTGCGCAGTTCAGAAGCAACGTAAATGATAAATTTAATTATAGTTTTTTAAGGCAGCATGCTTCATATAATAACCACTTATTTTGCTGCATTGATTGTATCATTTACATCAATGAAAATATATTTAAAAATTTTCAGTGTTATATAGGAATATTTCTTAATTTATCTGCCTGGGTGGACGTAGGCCTATTTTGTGCGAACGATTATTAAAACTGCGGTGATCGATAGACGTAACAGCACGTGCATCAGGCCTCATTCTAGGCATACGCCACTGGATTAGCATTGTTATCCCATGGTAATGACGTAATATTTGAAGTGAAGCTGTGTTGTACCGGCCTATATCTTTATAAATATTCTGTGCAAAGTTTTCATGCATAAAAGGACCGCAAAAACACTCACTTCAATTTTAAATCTAAGCCAATACAAAAAAAAAATGAAAGAGAATGATACGATAAGAAAGTAAAAAAAAAAAAAAAAAAAAAAAAAA
>PNEQ01132606.1:0-46576 GCA_003012365.1 Medauroidea extradentata | reverse complement strand
ACAAATAATAAACACAAATATGAACATTACCGGACATGGACTGTAGCACAGTTTTGTAAGTAAAAGTTCCCTCACATTTTTAAAACTGTCGATCACAATATTGTTTCTAAATGCTTGCAAATAATTCAGGCTTTTAATTTCCCAGAAGCCCAAAGAAAGACTACAAATTTCATACGTTTGTTAAAAGTGTTCTAGTTACAGCAGCCCATCTATAACAAATGGTTTTATTCATTTTTTTTATCCATATATTGCGTATTATGTATTCAGTTTCGTTCCATTGTGGTTGTTGTAATCTATGATTACTTTACTTCGCGCTTCAACTGGCCAGTTTTGTCTTACTGAACTCTTCAGCAGGGTAGCCAGCAGTGAACGCTTGAAAACATTAATCGAGTTACTATTTAAACACCTTCTGCTGAAATGTTTGCCTAAGCAGCCTATACTCATGATTTCATTCAACAACCTCTTGTCTTGACACAGTATACGTTAGCCATTTAGCCAAACTAACGTTCATTTAGAAGTAATAGTAGTGGTAGTGGTAGTGGTAGCAGTGGTAGTGGATATGATAGTGGTAGTAGCAACAGTAGTAGTGGTTATAATATAATAGTAGTAGTAGCAACAGTAGTAGTGGTGGTAGTGGTAGTAGCAGCAGTCTTGGTGGTAATATTTGTGGTGGTAATAGTAGTGGTTGTAGCAGTAGTGATAGTAGTGGTGGTAGCAGTAGTGATAGCAGTGGTGGTAGTGGTAGCAGTAGTGATAGTAGTGGTGGTAGCAGTAGTGTTAGCAGTGGTGGTAGTGGTAGTGATAGTAGTAGCAGTAGAAGTGGTAGCGATAGTAGTAGTAGATATGATAGTAGTAGTAGCAACAGTAGTAGTGGTTATAATAGTAGTAGTAGCAACAGTAGTAGTGGTGGTAGTGGTAGTAGCAGCAGTCTTGGTGGTAATATTTGTGGTGGTAATAGTAGTGGTGGTAGCAGTAGTGATAATAGTGGTGGTAGCAGTAGTGATAGCAGTGGTGGTAGTGGTAGCAGTAGTAGTAGCAGTAGTGAGAGTAGTGGTGGTAGCAGTAGTGTTAGCAGTGGTGGTAGTGGTAGCAGTAGTGGTAGTGGTAGTGGTAGTGATAGTAGTAGCAGTAGAAGTGGTAGCGATAGTAGTAGTAGTGGATATGATAGTAGTAGTAGCAACAGTAGTGGTTATAATAGTAGTAGTATCAAAAGTAGTAATGATGGTAGTGGTAGTAGCAGCAGTCTTGGTGGTAATATTTGGGGTCGTAATAGTAGTGGTGGTAGCAGTAGTGATAGTAGTGGTGGTAGTGGTAGTAGCAGCAGTCTTGGTGGTAATATTTGTGGTGGTAATAGTAGTGGTGGTAGCAGTAGTGATAGTAGTGGTGGTTGTGGTAGTAGCAGCAGTCTTGGTGGTAATATTTGTGGTGGTAATAGTAGTGGTGGTAGCAGTAGTGATAGTAGTGGTGGTAGCAGTAGTGATAGCAGTGGTGGTAGTGGTAGCAGTAGTGGTAGCAGTAGTGATAGTAGTGGTGGTAGCAGTAATGTTAGCAGTGGTGGTAGTGGTAGCAGTAGTGGTAGTGGTGGTAATTGTAGTAACAGTAGTAGTGGTAGTATTGGTAGTAGTACACTGAAAAAAGAGTATAGTTGCAGGTACCATACTATTGTTAAAATAGGGACAACAAAACAGTTTGGTTGCTCGAACTATTCTGGATAGTTCCTTCAACAATCTGTTTTGTAGGAGAATCAAAGAGTCTTGTTGCTTTTACACACCATATGGTAACTTCTATAAAACAGATTGTTGAAGGAACTGTTCAGAGTAGTACCTACAAGCAAACTATTTTGTTGTGCCTATTTTAACAAAAGTGTGGTACCTGCAACTATTATCATTTTCAGTGTAGTGATAGTAGTAGCTGTAATAGTAGATAGTTTTATTTGCCTTTTCTCTTATCTGTACCTTCAACAAGCATGCTCAATTACTGCAACTGACGATACAAATTGAAAAACTTTACTCAGAGACAAATAATAACTTGTACTAAAAATATGTGGAAGTAAAACACAATACGCCAACAAATATATGACATCAAACAATATACGACCAGGCACTGATGTTTTTTATTATGATCTATTAAACGTGGTCATATTCTGGGCGGCCAGTCTGTGATATACTGTTATTATGTAATATTTGCTGAGGGTTGGGGTTTGATGTTTGCCCGTGGCTGGTGGTAATTGCAATGAGACTCGACAAAACAACTTCTGGCTCGGCCGACTAGCTTCATAAAACTTCTACGTGAACTCTTCAAATATAATTACGCACAACCCTAAATTTAAAAAACTCACAGATGTAGAAAACGACATGAAATTTTAATATCACAATTCTCTCAGGGAAGGATCGATTGATACGGGACAAGTTTTGCAATGCTAATCTATTGAATTTGCATGGTGAGTATAGACATATAATGGACAAGAAAATGACTAGGAGAAAGTACAACATAACCAGTGCAATTATCGTTGAGCAGTACAGAAATGGGAAATAACTGCGAAAAACCATGGTAAGAAATACAAATAAAATATCAAACAATACAGCTACTGAAGCCTTCTACCCACTAACTACCGTAGACATTCTGCTACAGAGTCAAACTTCAGCACAGTCCAATCAAGCGTTAGTACACTGTTTAGTCTCTCCTTGTAACTAAAACTGTACTGGCTGACTCTGCCTCAGTAACTAAACTGGCAACCAGTGGCAGCTCGTGGGCTGTTGCCAGGTGGGGCTGCAGAAAGTCAGAACTGCACACTATTGATGAATGTGCCGTAGACTAACGACCATGAAATATTTGCCGGCTACTAGATGTTTTGTGACCACTCAGTAGTAAGGGGCATCTGCACATCAGCGTGTCAGTGGCTGTATAGTCAACCAGTGCACAACCCTGTGCAGCTCTTGGCAACTGCAGCCCTACCTGGCAACTACCCACGAGCCGCCACTGCTGACAACGATACAAATATCTCTTCTTGTAGGTCTCCGACGTGGATCACAGCGTCCAGGATTGTGAGCCAGATCTCGTCTCACGGTCCTCTCTCTGTGGCTGTAATCATCGGCTTCCCTGGACAGCGTCACGGCCTCGAGCGACGCCAAAGAACACGTCCATCTCCTCCGGCGACCCACAAAAAACTCCCCCCACATAGCTACCTAACCTCTCTTACTTAAGTCAGGCTTAGCGCTCCTATATGGCACACTTATTATACCACAGAATAATACACACAGCCTTCCCTGAACTTAAAATTTATACAGAAAATTTCGTTCGTAAATATACATTAACATTGATTCAGCTCATACAACTAGCAAATAAACAATACATACATAGTTTTAAGGCATTAACGTCTGCAGTATGTAAATGCCAAATGTATATATTACAGCACATAAGGCACTAAGTTTTTAGCAAGTAACAAAGTAAATTGATCGGGTTCAACATAAAGTACTATGCTAGAAACGAAACAGTACACTTCATGAACTATTTATGAATACATAAACAAACATGAAAATATTGACATTATACATTCAGTTAGTGCTTGCAACATATTATCATGGATATATTTAAAGAAAAGCTTATTAATAATTTGTACTTAGGCCGAACCATGACTCACAAGTACTCACCATAGTGAACAAAATGCCACGTGAACTGTAGCATAGTAATGTTTTGCGTCTTTGTAAACGCAGATTTTTAAACAAGCCAATGTTACACAGAACCGACCAGTTTTATTCGACTGATATTCCATTGAATTACGATTCTCGTACAGATAAAATAAAATACCTACTATCAATATTTTCAGAAGTTTTATTTTGTGAAAACATTGGCCTATTTCCGTATGTGTAAGAACATATATCAGTACCGGCGTAAGTTCTAAGAAGACGAACACAGTGAATGTGGCCGCCATGCTGTGCTGGGAAGAGCTCGCCAGTTCACCTTGAGTAACTCACCTGGATCCTAGTCTACAACTTTATAGAAAGAGCTCCAATAGCGAGATAGGTCCCCCTTCCTTTACAAACCAGTTCATCTTACCTGAGCTCTGTCCGCATCTTGTAGTTCTCCACTCTCCAGAGAGTAGGGTGTGTTCCAGGCAGTTGTTTTCCCTCTCCTCCTGCTCTTATTTACACTCGGATGGGAGGAACAGTTGCTGTTTGCTTTGCTTGCCGAGGTGGAGCAGAAAAGTGTAGAAACAGAACAACGTTTCCGCTTTGTTACATATGTTTAATCTCTGAAACTTTTCTTTCGCTTTAGTAAAGGATGAGAAAAATTCGAAAACCAACCAGTATTTCTATTACTAGAGCTTCTGACCAAATGGAAACGAAATGCCTGTAGACTTCATAAGAAAATATATTTAAATATAATTTACGAAATTGGAAAATTAATGACTTCTACAGACAAGTCAGGTTACTAGATAATAAAATAAGTAGAAATTATGATGGTGTATGGAATTTAAGATGATGTGTTCTTACCGTGGCAAGGTGATTGATTAATTCGGGTACAAACCTGACCATCACTCAACTTGCAAACCCGGTTCTACGTAATTTTCTGACTTCTAAACGTTTCCAAAATCCTGTTTGTTCCCGGAACAGCTTATAAACTTCTTTCAATTCTATGCTAGCTCAGGTTAAGAAATCTCGGGGTCGAGCTTAGGTTTTGTTCATTTTTGAAGTAAGTTACACCCGTTGAGATGTAACAATAATTATAAAGCTGTTCTGCATAATCAACTAATTTTCCGGAATTTATCAAAATTTACTACATTTTGTTCCAGCTCTTGGCGAAGAACTAATCTTGACACGACGGCGTAGTTTGGGTGGGTCTTAACCAAGGATGTGTTGTAGTAGGTCGGGACAGTTGCCTCTAGATCATCCCTCAATACTTATTCGACCACATCGTTCTCGTCCTTGGATGGCGACCACGTACTCGTGGTTCTTGTAAGACGATCGCGACCTCTTCGCTCTCGGATAAAGCTCTAGTTCCCCACGTTCATCGAAAGGCAGACCCGTCGAACTGAAGACCTCGGAGACCCAGGACAGCAACGAACACGAAGTGGACTACTGAATGACCTGAAACACAGGCTCTTCTTTACAATTCCCTTGAATATCATTCTTTGGCGTCGACATCGTGGATAATTTCAAACGTATTTCTCCTGGTAGTAGTCGTAGTAGCAAAATGAGGCCTTTCTGACGACGCGTAGGAACCATTCATCGTTTCGTCGAAGAAATCCTCGGGTTTTCTTGACTACACGTCTGTTCTGAACCATGGACGGGAACGTTCTTATTTTTCCTAAAAATTTTCTCAATCGTTCTTCAACAAACTACCTCTCTTGTTTTAACGTCGCAACACAACTTCCAGTCAATACTTTCTTCGTAGCTAACCTCGGGTTTGTTTGCTTATATGATGAGATCAGGTTGTAATTTGCGGTACAGAAACAAAATATTTGTAGCATAGATATAAAAACTGTAGAAGCCATTAAAGTTCCAAAACACAGTACCTTATACATTCAATACATTAACTATTAAAACTTACATTCTTTCTGGCACGTGGTAACTGTGGTCATATAACAGTAAATAACTAAATAAATTTAAATTTATACTCATCTGTAACATTGAACAAAATGCTATGTTACAGATTACGTCAGCCAGACATAAAAACAATTTATATACGACCTGACATAAAATGGTTTTGTTCGTCGATTATAAAATATAAGTATAAATTTAAATTTGAACAATGACTCAACCATTATTTTACATAATATACATGGAATCTAACATTAAACAAACACAATAATAAATAACAAAATTAATGAAACATACTCGTTCCAAACTGTTGACGATAATTTCTTGTAAACTTCAAGTTACCTTTCATGTCCATTTTAAAAATATAAATGTAGATATTTCATTTAAAACTATAAAAGTTGATATTAAAAAAAACTAATTATTACAACATTAAACAATTCAACATTTTGACGACTAATAAAACAATCAAAATTAATCACTATAATGACAGTAGGTCTCTATTCGCTGTAACAAAAGATTAATATTCCAAGTTCAATATTTAGTAAACATTAGAACGTACTTCCACTATGTACAAGAAATAGGGTAATACAACCACATGCTGCTCATCGTCTCGACGTTGTAATTCTCTCCGTAATTCACCAACAGAAGTGAGCAGACCACGCACTTTACGTGGTGACGTACTTCTAACACAAGTGCACAGTGCCCTGTGCTACGGCTTTACATAACCGTATCTTCTATTCTCTATGGAAAGTTATTATCTCTTTGGGTTACCCACAGTTTATACACATCCCAAAGAACATAATACCAAGTTCAACAGTTCCTTAATTCAGTTCTTACCTGAGCCTGTTGAATATTTATGACGTATTAACACTAAATAAGTTAATAATGGTGAACATCAAGATTTTATTAGGTACCACTTAATATACACACTCCATCTGTCTTTGGTCAACGATTCGATGTTGTCTTTACACTATTATGTCCGGTATCATTACAGTACGGTCGTTATACATCACTCTGGTCACGATCCTAACCATGAGTGTGACAAATGATGTGTAGCTTTATTTTGAAACTGAGTACCAAATCTGCATCATGCAGAAACAATTGTGCTTCATTGTTTCTATGAATGTAACGAGACTTAGAATCAAATGATAAACATGATATACATTCCTAATCAGACCAGTAGCCTAGCTTACATTTCGAATATTTCTTCTCGTTGTTGGTCGACTTCGTCACCAGAATACATTATTTTCTATGGGGTTCGCAAAATAATTATAATTTGACGACATCATCTCAATACACACAGCCATAAATATTTCATTACGCATGTATAAGGTTTCAGTAGTCATATTACCCTAGAAAGACATAATATGTTTCACAAGGCGATATTTTTCCAGTCTTATACATTCATTTCCCAAATTTAATACGCTCCTTTGTAACACACATTTACCACACTTAAATAACGCCCAAGAGTTTTTTTGTTCTCTTTTTAAACGCAGCGGTTCAAAAATAAATTTCCATAGCAATCGTGACGTGCAACAAAAGTGACGTAAGTGATAATGCATCTCGGCTCCCACGCTGATGCAAAACAATCTACTGGGCAACGCTGGCTCCAGGATCAAACCACTACTACGCCTGCAACTTAGGCAAATCGCATCACAATTAGCAAACGCTTAATCCATTCATTCGAGTACCACCGAAGCATTGCGTCGTTAAAACTCGAGCATAACATGTGTGTGTATCATAACAAACTTCTCTCAATACTAACCTTTACTCTTCCATCGTAACATACTTGCGTAATTGGGTTATATTATACCAGCCTTTCAATTCGTCTGTGTCTGGGTATACTAGTTCATAGCAATTACTTCTTATGACTTTACTGATCTTGGAAGGACATTCATGCATCCGAAACAATTTATTCGTTACCGCGGTCCAAAATTGAGATATAGGGCGTGTCCTAATAAGTACGAGATCGCCCATGTCAAATTTAGCGATCTTCAACATTTAGTCTATTTTGCTCTCCTCTTGGCTGCAGATACAAGTCGACTGTTGACTAGTCTCCTAATTTCTTCTTCAACGTGGATTTCTTCTGTTTTCCCTTGGTTAATATACATGTTACAGCGGGGAATCGTTATAACGCCAAATATCTCCGACCGTCGATGGGTCAGCACCTCGTGAGTAAATTTGTTTGATGCATGTATAGTATGGTTCATGACCAACTCAACAAATGGTAATTTATCGCGCCAGTTTTGCTGTTTGTGGTGACAATGTATCCTTAGCATGATACCTCTTTCCTAAACATGCGTACTAGCTTGCCTGTAAACTGCCATTCTTCAGGTTGTGTGACGTAGATAACTTCAGGTGTAGATACTAGCCATCCTCCGAAATTTAATATCACCTTATATTTAGTTAGGAAATCAGCTCCTAAAATCAACAGTTTAGTGAAACCTTTAACTATCAAAACGGCAACTTCTTTTATACCTCCTAATCCTTGTATTTGCAAAACCGTCTGACGGGATATAAGCGGACTAGACTTAGATGTTGCCCCCATAATCTTTATTCTCTGTATAGGCATCATAGGAAGTTTCACGCCTTTCTTCACTAGGTATTCTACTGCCTCTTCTGAGATACAGGATACTTCAGCTCTGCTATCGAACAACGTTGGAAAAACTTCCCCGCAGATATTTAGCTTAAGATCAGGGCAAAGAATGTCAAACATTGTATACTCTATGTCTACAGAGTCTTGCATTAAAAAGTCTCTTTAATTTTCGCTATTAAAAGTTGCATTTATTCTTAGCAAGTCTATGTCGTTCCTCTCTGGTGTATACGTGTGCACGGCCGCCATTTCATGTTCACGACCTGTTACGTTGACAAAATAATGTTTTCTGACCGCGATTTTCTCTAAGAATTTCATAAACATCTACTCCTTTACATGTCTCCTGAGGTGCTGCCCTACCAATGACTGGTGATCAGAGACCTTCATCACCAGACGAAACTAGTTTAAATTTTTCTTTCTTTGCGATGAAGAGCGTGATCTTCTTTCGCTATTTCCCGGTCCTTTAGACTTGGGTGCGCTGGGTGTCAATGGTTCATTACGATTAAAATAACCTTCGTTATTTTTTTCAGTTGGTGACCTGGATGCTCTACGTCGCTTGTTCTTCGGCGATGTTCTCCATGCGTCATGTTTCTTGCTGTCTTCCGTCCCGCTTTCGCGGTTCCTAGATCTTGACCTCGACGTTCGACGTTCCGCCGATTTATTTCGTCGACCCTGTCGATGGAAATTTCGCGAATTTCTTACTTTTCAGAATTTCATATTATTATCCTGGCTGTGACAACCACCATATCCAGCCACGTCACCTGACTTGCTGTCGCGGATCTTACGTATCGCGTTTACTTCAACCTCACGGTCTTTATTTTCTCTACGCCCGAATTTATCTTTGCCTGGATAACCTTCATTTCCCTTAGGTCTCTTTCTACTGTTGTCCCATGGCTGACGACGCAGTTGACGCTCTAATTTGTCAAGCATTATTAGTTGTTCTCTAAATTCTGCCAAGGAAAGGCTATATTTTCCCACTAATGCTACTTGATATGCCGCTGGCATCTGAGTGGTTAACATTGAAATTAACTCTGTTTCAGTCATTTTAGATGTGAGATGATGGCTTCGCTCGTATATCGAACTAATGTGTTCATCCATTCTTCGGTTTCCTCTGGGATCATATTTCTTTTGGTGCAATAACGCCCTCACAAGCCCTTGTGCTCTTGGTCCCCAGAATTGCTTAGTAAATTTATCGCGAAACTCGGCGTATGTCTTGGTATTCGCCTTACCGACCTCCCACCAATAGTATGCTGTGCCTTTCAACGAAAAGCTTAAATATCTAATGCTCTCGTTCTCAGTGAGGTTAAAAATTTCTGTGTATTTCTCGAACTGCTTTAGAAATATAATATGATTTTCGTATTCGTTGTTCTAATATCGCGGTATTGCCCTAATAAACTGTTGTACTGGATGGTGGAACAATGCAGCCATATTCATTGCTTTCGTGACCTTATTCATTCCAGACGTCTCATTGTGATGACTACGCAATCCATTTACAGTAGTACACCAGACCTTGTTCCAGATCAGAACTTATAAGAGTATTATTTGCTTTAGAATCTGCATTCCTTGAAACACTCGACTGTTCCGCCCTCTCTAAAAACTCATCACAGCTAATACTTTCGGCGCGAGACAGTATTTTCAGTTGTTCAAATTTTCGCGTCAAATCGCCCTCTATTTTACGCGACCAAACCTTCAACTCTGTCTTATTAACTTGGCGCAAGTTTTCAAATTCATTTTGGTTTGTGTTGTTTAAGTTCACCAATTCTTCTCTTTGAGTGTCAATTTGCCTCATAACTTCGTGTACTTGTAATTCGACCTCCTGAAATCGAGCATTTGACTCGCGTACCATTTCTTGCAATAAAGTATTGCACTTCCTAGCGGTCGTTTCGGTTTTCTTCAAACGTTCATCCAGGTCGTATTTCAGCCCCTCAAAACTACTGCTGAACCCGCGCTTATGTCTTCGCGAATTGTCTTAATTTCATCTTGCAATTCGGCCTTAAAATTTTCCTGACCGGTTTTCAACTCAGCATAATTACTTTTCAACTTTGCCTTAAAATTATCCTGACCGGTTTTCAACTCAGCATAAGTACTTATCAACTATGCCTTAAAATTATCTTGACAGGTTTTCAACTCAGCATAAGCACTTTACAACTCTGCCCGGTTTTCAACTCAGCATAAGTACTTTTCAACTCTGCCTTAAAATTATCCTGACTGGTTTTCAACTCAGCATAGTTACTTTTCAATTCAGTATGACTGACTAGTGACTGAGTGTAAATACTATCCTGCCTACTCTGCATTTGTTGCATAAACGTCATTAACGACGTTCATCATTTACACATCAGCAGTCACACTTATCTCTGGAGAAAAAGTGTCGCTTTCAGCTGTGTATTGTGCAACTACGCTGTCAGTCGCTTCTTCTACGGGTGTCATGACAATTTTTTCCCGCCATTTTCTTATAACTATACCGACACTTTTGATAGCAGCGATAAGCAACATGGCAACAAATTGTTGTACTCTATGAATTGCAATAAACAAGCAATCGGTCTTCTGACTTAGTTTGTTTCCTCTACAAGAAATTTGGTTGGTTTTCTTATAGTTAGTTTATTCTCTTTGACATTTTATTTAAATTATTCAAAATTTAATAGGCTCTCCCGTTGGGCACCAAATTTTTTTATCTGTACTCTCTGTGGCATATGTTTACACTGTGAAACTTTTCTTTCACTTTATAAAAGGATGAGGCAAATTAAAAAACAACCAGTATTTCTATTACCAGAGCTTCTGACCAAATGGAAACGAAACGCCTATAGAAGTCATAAGAAACTATATTTAAATAGAATTTACACAATTAGAAAAAATTTGACTTCTACATACAAGTCAGGTTACTAGACAATAAAGTAAGCAGAAATTATGATAGTGTATGGAATTTCAGATGATGTTTTTTTACCGTGACCAAGGTGATTGATTAATTCGGGTACGAACCTGACCATCACTTTACTTGCGAACACGGTTTTATGTAATTTTCTGAGTTTTAGACGTTTCCAAAATCCTGTTTGTCCCCGGAACAGCTTATAAACGTCTTTAAATTCTTTGCTAGCTCAGATTAAGAAATCTCGGGGTCGATCTTAGGTTTTGTTAATTTTTGAAGTAAGTAATACTCGTTGAGATATAAGAATAATTATAAAGTTGTTCTGCATAATCAACTAATTTTTGGGAATTTATCGAAATTTACTAGATTTTGTTAAAGCTCTTGGCGAACAACTAAACTTGACACGACGGCGTAGTTTGGGCGGACCAAGAATGTGTTGTAGTAGGTCGGCTACATCCTTCTCGTCCTTGGATGGCGACCACGTACTCTTGGTTCTTGTAAGACGATCGCTACCTCTTCGCTCTCGAATTAAGTTCTCGTTCCCCTCGTTCATCGAAAGGCGGACCCGTCGAACTGAAGACCTCGGAGACCCAGGACAGCAACGAACACGAAGTGGACTACGGAATGGCATGAAACACAGGCTCTTCTTTACAATTCCCTTGAATATCATTCTTTGGCGTCGACATCGTGGATAATTTCAAACGTATTTCTCCTGGTAGTAGTCGTAGTAGCAAAATGAGGCCTTTCTGACGACGTGTAGGAACCATTCAGCGTCTCGTCGAAGAAATCCTCGAGTCTTCTTGACTACACGTTTGTCCTGCACCATGGACGGGAATGTTCTTATTTTTCCTAAAAATGTTCTCAGTCGTTCTTCATCAAACTACCTCTCTTGTTTAATGTCGCAACACAACTTCCAGTCAATACTTTCTTCGTAACTAACCCGGGTTTGTTCGCTTATATGATCAGATCAGGTTGTAATTTGCGGTACAAAAACAAAATATTTCTAGCATAGATATAAAAGCTGTAGAAGTCCAAGAAGTTCCAAACCACAATACCTTATACATTCAATACATAAACTATTAAAACTTACATTCTTCCTGGCACGTGGTAACTATGGTCATAGAAAAGTAAATACCTAGGTTATTTGACAAATAAATTGAAATTTATACTCTTTTGTAACATTGGACAAATGCTATGTTACAACTTATAACTTATATTTAAATAGAATTGTTTGTGTTTGAAGCATAGAGTAATTAAAAAAGTGTGTAAAGCAGGCACACGATACTTTCTGAAGAACATTTCTTTAATCCTGGTCAATTATTAACCAAACACACAATTTTCACAAATGCTAAGACGAATGGTTTTTAATTTGTAATATATATAATATATAGTATGCTATATACTATAATATATATTATAATATACAATATAAAATTTATATTTATATTAAATATAAGGAACTGGTATTTGCACATATTATACAGACATTAAGGTCTTTTCGTCTCTTGTTAAAAAAAAAACGAACAGTTGAACTAAAACGAAAGCAATAATTAACTCTGAATGAAACATTTAGAATTATAATTATATTGAATCATTCATTGGTTTTTAAAGCGCTACTGTAGGACGTATCTAACCACTTATATTCTCGTACAGCCATATAGTCGGGGTCAACAAAACATAGACTTTGCTCACGCTGGCGGCTTTTAGTTATTGTTGCTGACTAAAAGTTTTTTTGCGGTATTACAACATCGGAAAATACTGTTGCGAGCCGCTACTATCTTGCAAGCAGTGGCGACAGAACTAAGTGATCTCCGTGTGCACTAGGCCTATATGGCTCGTGTTACTCTTTGTGGCGCCGTGGCAGCACCAGCACGCCGCTTCTATCGTTCGAGCAGCGTGAGCTGATATGGTGGCGGTTGAATTAAAAGGGATCGCGGCGTGCACTGTGCTGTTCATGTTACCCTTTTCTGACGCGCCGCGGCGGCCACCTGCACGCCTCTCTTGGGTTTCGTAAATATTAGAATAACAGCAAATATCATGACCTATATTTTTCCCGTGTGTACTCTCTCCTGCGGGATGATGGTTGACCCTGATGCCAGATTCTTCTAGGAGCTTTGCTATAACTAGACTTGCCGCGAGACTTCTATACTTGTGATTAATGATATAAAAAGAGCTGTGTAAGAGACAAGATAGTTTTTGGCTGGCAGACATTGGTGTGAGTTGTAGTGATAGACAGGCTGCGAGAAGTATAGTCAATGTGTCCAGCGAGATTGTTTGCGGCAAGGAGTAGTGGGACGAGGGAGTTTCGGGGGCTTCAAAAGGGCCATCGGTGTGTTCCTAGTTAGGACATTGGGCCCACCATTTGATAATTGTGAGAGAGAATTTCAAGCACAGAGAACTTGTGTAGAGGGCTCCGATTTGATTATGTAGATTTTATAACCTCTATGAAAATAGTAGTTATTTGTGTTGACTTATTTTTTTAATAGAAATTAATTATTAGTGATATACAGATATATTTGTGTAGATAGATGTAAATAAATTAGGTTTGCTTAGTTTATTTTCTTTTATTTCACCAAAGATCTCCATCCCTCAGCGTGCTGTGTTCCGTAATTGTAATAATACAGACACGTGGATAACCGTAGGGCGTAAAAAACCGTATCTATAATAGTAATGCGAGATATGGTATCTATGCCTCTTCTTACACAGATCCTTCAGTAATCTCATACAAATACTGCAACTGATACAAAATAAAAAATAGTAATTCCAAGACTAAATTAATTGTTTGTACAAAATAAATGTGGACATAAAAAACAACACCAAAAATGATATGTGACATCAAACAATATTAGGTTCGGCACTCAAAACACATGAGTTTTAGCAAGTGGGCAGCTGAGTAAATTTAACAGTTTCCAAAGAAAAGCTTAAAATTACGATTGTCTACCATTAAACTAAAAAAAAAAAATCAAGCAATAATACTAAAACTATTCATGAATACGCATGTAAACACACATGAAAAGTAATAACATTTCACTTTCAGTCAATGTAGTTACACTTTATTAGCAGGGGTATACTTAGGTTAAAAAAACTAAATAAGCACGAGTACTTACTTCTTCAAGGAAAATTGGGCAATGCATAAGGTCACACAAGCATCGGCTGTTTACGGACTGCATAAACAAGTTAGCACTAGCAGCGACAGACGACAAGCATCTTGTGCTGGAAAACGGTGTTAACGTTACCATATGGATAGTATTTGTAGTTTAGCGAATATTTTGTAGTTTAGAATACGTAGTAGATATTTAGTTCCTTTCCTGGTTGTGGTTTTATATATGTATATAGTAGTTGTAATGAGACGGAAGAGCGTAAAATATGTATATACGATGAACAAATCGATATTCAAGAGGAAAGAGAGAGAGAGAGAAGACTGAATGTGGCGTAACCACGCCAGAACTCTGTGACAGGTTTGAATACAGGGTTTTGATGGTCACAAGCCCATAAGGGGAAGGCCGCTGCATTATGTAGGATGAAATGGGAGACACTTATGAAAACCTACTTGTAGCATGTACATTCCGCGTGAAACTGTCATTGCTGTAATGCCTATATGTTAACGTACAGGAAGATTATAAAAATAAAAATCTGAATTATATAATAATTTATTAGACTTTAAATAACAAATACATCGGTATACGTGATTTTCAATTTGTAAAGATATGAATATTTTCATTCTCATGTTAAAAGTCTTCGCCGGCTGGATGCTGGACCTGTGTCCAGGCTGGTGTATATTCTGGCATCATGCCTTCGGAATGTGCTGACTCGATGGTACAGGAAGGGAGGGGAGAGTCCAAAGGTTAATATTGCACCATACTGTGAAACATGTATCAGCTGTATCAGCGAGGAGGGGAGAAGCGAGGAGTAGCGTGGGGGGAAATGTGCTTTTGAGAAAGATGTTAAAAGTCACCTAAAGAGTTGCGCCATGTTGCGACACCAATATGATGTCACGCCTCAGGAATGTGATGACTCATGTGATGGGGGAGTGAGGGGGAAGTACAAATGTTAGTGTTGCACCATACTGCGGCACATGTATATGCTGACTCGGCGAGGAGGGGGAGTGGTACAGGATGACATCATGGTATGAGGAGAGAAGTGTCACGTGATGAGCACGTGATTAGCTTGCATGTGGTGACTTGGGAAGTCAGGGGAAGGCCAAAAAAGGCTGGTGTCTGGCAGTGACTTGTGTATAAAAGTATGGTGGAGTACTAAGGAAGCCCAGTCTAGGCATATAGTGTTGGTTATCTTTAAATTTAATCGAACAAAATTATTTTCTGTATGAAGTCTGATTGGGGAGTGGTAGGAATGGGAATTAGAAATTTCTGTAAAACTAGGAGAAACCCCTATACTTTTCATTGGATTTATTGGAAATCGTTCATGAAAAGCTAGAGGGTGGGAAAGTGAGGTTAGGTTGGAATGAAAATTTGAAGAAAAAAATTCGGAAGACTCGGAGAAAACCCCTATACTTTATTTTATTGTATTTTATGGTAATAGTTCGGGGGTGGCTAAGATAGGAGTCGGGTTTAGGTTATTAGCATGGGGAAGGGTAAGGAACCTCGTTCAGCTGTGGTATAGTTAATTACTTTACTTATTTTTACTAGAAAGGGGAAGGTTACTCAAGATGGCCCACTCAACTTAATAAATTAATATTAATTGTAAGTGCATATAATTTTTGTTTTGTTTTGATGCAGTGAGTATAAGGTATATGTAATCTTTAATCCTTTTGTACAATAAATTTAAAACATATTTTAGAATCGTCTGTTTGGTTGTTTTTCAGGGTATTACAAATTCCCATCTTGTGTAACCGGTTACCTAAGTTGGGACAAAGGGTAGCCCAAGATGGGACAAGTGATTCAAAGCACAGCGCATTAATAAAATATTATGTTAGCAATATGTAATATGTAATTAATTATTTTGCAGTAATAAATAATATAATAAAGTCAAGTTAAGCCTTCATGACACAAGTATATTTTATTTCGAAACTAATGTTCTTATTTATAAACATTTGCACATTTAGGACTGTGTTGCAAACTGCATTCCTCTGTAGTGTAGGCTTATATTAATCCTGAAATTGGAAAAAATAACCAAGGTTAAATGTTATTACATTTGACATTAGTTATCTTTCTTAAGTGATGTGTAAAAACGACGAAGAACACCAGTAGAAAGATCCTTTCAAATAAAACAAAATTGAGAGTGAGATTAGAATTGATAAATTCCAGATAATACTGGTGAAAAGTAAAATAAAAACATAAAAAAACTATTCGTCACATTTGAAACAAAAGAAATACACTGTCCCATCTTGAGAAATATACAGGATCACATCTTGGGTAACTCAGCAATATGAGAAATGCTATACCATTTCGTAACAGTTAGCAACTCGCTAATCTCATGATTAACATATTATGTACTTAAAACTAATACGTCCTTACGAAACAACACAACATTCTGATCTGACGAACTACGCAGCATGCATCACTGTTTCTGTACATCAAAACATTTACGTGATTACAATATAAAAATGAAACTTACCTCTTTCTTGGCACGAAGTGTAACAACTCCATTCAAAATACGCATGAACACTTCTGGGGGAAGCTACGCTCGATGTAACTTATACGCAGTTACTATCTAGCGGCGCTTTCGAGAACTACGTCTGTCCTCTCCTAGGTTACCGGCCCATCTTGGGTTACCTTCCCCAATACGTTTTTACATTGTGCGGTATGAGTGGGGGTTAGTAGGAATGCGAATTAGAAAATTTTTCGGAAGACTCGGAGGAAACCCTTTCAAGAAGGTTGCCTACATTTAAGTAAAACAATTGACGACAGGTATCGTGGACAAGATGGACGCCGGAAACAAGATGGCAGGCATAACATTTATTGGTTTTTAAATTTTAAATTTTTTAAAATTTTTTTAAGTTTGGAAAATTTTGAAAATTTTGAAAGTGACGTCATCTAATATGGGGGCTGGTGACGTAATCAAAGATGGCGGACGGTGACATAATCCAAGATGGTGGACGGTGATGTCATCCAAGATGGCGGATGGTGACGTCATCAGTGGATCCTATGATCCTATCCACCATCCCCTTGTCCCAAACGCCCCCAAAATATACTACTATATACATGTATAATAAAATTTTGAAGAAAAAAATAAAATTAAAAGGAAATAATATTAATATTTTTAATCATTGGAAAACACAATATTTAGATACAAAATCGCAAAAATACCACTATTTTGCACCTTAAAATCCATAATTTTTTCGTGGTAAGACCCATTCCCCCTTTCCTGCTCCAAAGGGACGATCGTCGGTCCTTTAAAAGTATTCCTAGATTAAGATCCCACAAACACAAGTCTTGATTACACCAATGGTTAGAATATAATTATGTTTACAAAATACGAACCCCCCCCCCCCAGAAAAAAATAGACCGGCAAAGAGCGAAGGCTCGTCAGCGATAGGTTTAGGTTGCATGTGTCTCCGGCAAGTACTACATACAGTCAGGTAGATCGGCTCCGCCACATGCTGCATTCTGGTACAATCAATATCTTCACAACACGGGAAGCAACAAACTTTATTAGTATATACGTACTTGTATTTTATATATTTTCAAGTTGTGGTACTGCTAATGCTTTACAAGATAATTATGAACGCACATGTGTGTTACTAACTCACATAATTCGTGTGCGCATGAGCTATCATTATCTAAATATTCAGAATTCATCTGGAAGCTAAACATGTTTCAGTATCTCACACCAGCTCTGCGTATACACACGGAAAATATAGGCTACTTTACGGTTTTATCTAAAGACAAGCATTAATATAAAATTACTTTTAATGGATAATGTGAAAAGTGGTACTATGACATGATGTGCTCTAAACGTAGGATATTATAAGATTTCTATCTTGCATATAGCCAACATCAATATCAATAAACTATTTAAAATCAGTGGTGATGATCTCTCAGTGGTGATGAAAGATGAGAAAGCAATCAATCGTTGATAGGCTTCTAAAGTAATATAAGCGTAAATGCCATTATATAATATAGAAAAATTTGAATGATGTTAAATTAATAAAATATACATGAGCATAATATCAATGTTATAAGGGGAGGAGTTACTTGTGTGATGAATAATTCTGGGGCCATATTAAAAAAAAATAATTATAAAGAGTTAAATAGCTGATAGATTATCTAGTTATTTTAAAAGCAATGTACCTATACCAATATACCATATTCCTGAGTGGAGATATGAAAGGTAAAATGAAATATCTAATGTTTGGGATTTTCACCGTTCGCTTAGGATATTTTATATTGTGTCAAATTACTAATGTTATGGTCAGAATTAATCCAAATTTGGCGTTAGGGCCGACATGTTTCTAGCGCGCTTGCACTCAGCCCTCAACACTGCCACCGGTTCTACATTTCAAGGATATTTTTTAACATTAGAAATTTATGTTCATGTTATATAAAATTTCGTGCTCTTCATTTTTAGTTTTCGTTACAAAATACTTATATTTTGTGTTTTATAATTATTCCGGTGTAAACCCGGCAAAATAAGTGGATTTCAGTGATTTTCGGATATGTTATAGGTAACGGCATGTAAAATTCACGTTATTATTGGGAAACAGACTAGACTTCATTGGATTAGCATATCATTTATAACAAAATTTGTGTATTTGATTGATTTACAAGCAATTGGTCATTTCACAGTGGGAAATTTAATTGCTGACTTAATTGTTCCCCAATACAAGCCATGTAGTTCTAGGCTAATAGAAGAGGTGTACATATCGCAAAGAAAAATATAATATGTTAACTTGGCTCGTTTACCCTAACATGAAATGTTGCCAGATATCGTGTCTATCACACCTATCAACAAATGCGAAAGTGGTTGGGGTGGTAAAGAAGCTTATGATTGGGGTTGGACAAGAATTAAGCAGCGGTTAACCTAAATCATTACAAAAAAAGGAACCGGCTCCACAAATACACCTCGAATTTATATATTGTAAGGGCAAGAATAGAGCGCTGGGGGCTCCACTTACCACAAAGTAGGGCTTATGTGCTCTGCTATGTGCAAATTTTGTGGACAAACAATCCCTAAATGTTCCTGTCATCCAGACTGGTGACAAAACAGATGACGAATATGACCTGGACAATCCACTCTCTGGAGAAATGCAGACGGAGGGACAAACAGCAATGTGGCATTACGATTAGGTACAAAAACCCTCTAAGCGGACACAATATTTAAATAGAATTTTTTTTGCTACGCATACGACCATTAATGTCAAATTTAATAAAATAGTTTTATTGACTACATAGGCCTAGTTCATTCCTTATTAATTGAGTAATGGTTTTTGTTAATTAAAATTCTCACAAATCGTCACGGGAATTATTAGCATTATTTTCTAGTAAAATGTAATTTTAAATGTTTTCTTTCACTTAAATGGAGAACTAGTAGGTCTACCGGCACCGTTCCGTGATTAAATTTCAGCTAAATAAAATAACTACACATTGTTTCAACATCATTTTCCTCGTACGACGATAAGATTTCCATTTGACTCCAAAATCGATCAAAACTAAAATCGTTCACTTTTATTAAAATATTCAAATTTTTTAAGTTTTGTATGTCTGGAACTGTTATACATAAAGAGCTGCAACATGGCTTAAATTGTTGATAATTTAATGTTAAAATATTTGCAAACAACATTTTCCTTTTAACGTGTTCTAATACTGACTATGATTAAAATTACTGGACTACACTGTGAATAGTTTTTGTGTAACCGTTCAGTTAAACACCACCACCACCCATCTTTGAGACCGGGTTACCTCAGCTTCTGTTACCAACCTCCTACCACCCACTTTCATACTACCATCCCCTACCCTTTCACCCACCTATATCTTCAACCTACACCTATCTCCTACCAAAACGTACCCTTACATATATAACAGATAAAACTAGACGATTGATTTAGTAATGACTTGGTGAAGAGATGCTTTCATGTAACCTGAAAAATAACTAATTTTACATGGTTCAGTAGGTAGTCCGTGACTTACAATTCGTTATAACGATTAATGACACAGTAAATAATTATTAGTTGATTGGTAAGCACTTGTCAAAATGTAAATATAATACTACCAACATTGTTTCATGACACTGGTCTAGAAAGTATCGGAACCGATTGGGGTGAACACTTAGAGGTCCACATTTCATACATCCGTTATTCAACACGGCAAGAGTCTGCATAATGTTTGGTTTTTCAGTACATTTCTGGGCGCCAGTTTGTTACGCGAGTATTTTGAAAGTTCGTGTTGCACTTTAAGTACGTTTCTAGCCTGTTAGGGAACAAGATTTTAAAGAAAGTATTCCGAAGTTTAAATTTAATGGGAAGAAAACACGTTGTATAAGTCATCGGAATTTAATCAATGTCAAGAAACTGCGCACTTAGCAAAACTGATATGATTTATTCCAGCCTAGCTCATAACGCTCTCTTCGAACTATAATGTTACAAGTTTGAGTAAAAACTTAAATGCGGGTATTCATATGAGTTCTTTTGGGATAGAGGTCTTATAATTAGAAATAAAAGAGTTGAATTAAGTTATTGATTTACTAGCTCACAAAGCTTACAAAAACAAAAAACAAAAAGCAATCAACTATAACGTTCACAACACAATTAGTTATGCACACAATAACTCCTGTGTCAATGGGGTCAAGTTTCCAGGCGAGTGTCCAGACCTGTTCTTCTACGGCCGTGCTCTACAGTAATCTACGGACAGGTGGTGTTGTGCAACCTCTATGAGCAAAGGACATTTGCATTTTAATTTTTAAATAAAATTTGTTTTCATGAATTATTTCGATGTTTCATTACGCAGTTGTTTGTAGCCAAGATCTACATTCCGGGAGGTTCTGGGATCGAATTCCGTTAAAAGCTGCGTGCGAACGTTCAATTCTGACACACAAATTTAAAGGCAAATTAAGTTATTATAATTTGCATGTAGTCGTTTAAAAGTGGTGAAATTGATTATACAGATCACTTTCCACTTAGGTTCCTCGACAACATCAGCTCACATATATCATTTCACTTATCTCAAGGTTGGTGCTTCAAATACATTTCCTCCAAACCTTTTCCTACCAAAACTTTCTAATGGCATTAAACATGAAGTGAATATTTGGAAAATATGTAATTAAGGGCACCATCACCAAAGGTTGTGCACAGCGTAAACCAGACGTTTTTCATTCGATAAACCTCTTACATTTAAGAGTCTATAACTACCCCACGATGTCAACTTTGCTGTGCTATAAATAAGGCCCAGATGAAGTCGCTGTTTGTAGCAGGGGCAAACTTAAGACTGCTTTTCGTGTGGACAACTATATCTACTTATCCTGCTGCAGAGATAGCTCAACTAGCAGCTTTGTCATTCTAACACGTGATAACTGAAGTACTAATCTTGTGTACAAAGATGTTATTCAATTAATGTAAATATTTTCAGTTATGAATAACTCTCGCTAGCAAAGCAGCGGGGGACTGCTAGTTTATGTATATTTCCCTTGAGTTAATGTGATTTCATTTTATTTAATCTGGTGAAGGGATAAATTCTTTAAATTTAATAATGATTCGGATAACTTGAGCAGAGGGTAGTTACAGAGATTTTATAAAATTATTCAGTCATGTAAAATTTATCTATGCAAGTGAAGCTACATACATATGTTTTTTTTTATCAATACAGCAGGGCAAGAAAATTCTGTGATACATGGAATCAACAATGTACGTTAGGAATTTTGCGGTTTTATAGAAAATGTCGAGAGGTCCCAAGATGACGTCGGAGTGTAAGTTCTTCACCGCCGATGTAGTTTGACGTATCAGTTCATTCCAAAGTAAGGGGTAAGGATTAAACTGCAGCAGGTGAGAGTTGCAGATTTTTCGTATTTTTGCTAAAAATATTGGGGTAAAGTACGACACTCACTTAAGAAGCCTGCAGTGAAGACAGAGTTTCATCGTCCGCATTGAAGTTTCATTGAATACGTTCTAGATTTTGCTTGAATTTAGACTATATTCAGCTTGAGTTAAAATCACATACTTTATGTTTTAAAACGCTCACAAGAATATCTTTATAAGTGCTTATATTGCTCTTCGAGACTTACTGAGCAAATTGAAGATGCTTAACTTTAGTATGAGTTATAATACATTTTAAACTAAGTTAATATTATTTCATGCATGAAATATTAAATTAGTCAAGTTTAAAGTACATAGCTCACTGCACTTCTATTTCACATATTAAGTATTTTATGATTCTTTGTAGAAATTTGGTCTGTGTGCTCTTACACCACAAGTATCTATGTTTGTTTAAATATAATTTCTTGTTTTCAATACACAATTTTATTACCTGCCTTTATTTAAGAAATTTTTTTCTTTTTTTTATAGTTATTAGTTACAATATTGCCTTGTACTATATTTATTTTATCCCAGAATAATATTATTAGCACACACACGTCTACACACTGTACACACAGGGTGTTTATTAACCTATGTTACGAACGTTGGGAGGTGATTCCTCATAAAAATTGAAGTATAGTCACGCCAGGTCAATTTCGTCTAGTGCTATTTTTAAGGGAGATACGAACCTCTGAGAAACCATTTTTAAAATGTTTTTTTCCAGAAAATATCGGAAACGACTTTAAGTTCGATTACAATTTTCAGCACAGTGATTAGTATCGTTGAGATGTTCAAAGCTATGATGGAACAGCTCGTTAAAACCGTCCCCTTCATGTAAATAACAGGGGTGGCTACCGTCACACTAACATTAACTTTTTTACCATTGGGTTCTGTGAAAATGTTATGTTGTCTTTCTGAAGAGTACGTCTAAATGACGAAAAAAGTTCCTCTTGTCACAATTCGCTAGAACGCACCTTTTACGAGAAAATAATTCGTACAAATTAATAGTCAGTGGCTGCAATACACTGCATTATTGGTACTACAGTGTAATGTATTGTGAACAGTGACAATTTTACTGTAGAGAAGCTTTTACGTCCCGTTGAAAAGCAAGTTCTTAACAGATACAGGGCCATAGTCTTTTGTAAGGCTTCTTTTCCGGAATTCGCCTGGAGGAATGTCGGGAATGTATGGAAAACTTAACTCAGCAACGCTGCAGCTCGAAATAAAGCCCTTATCCTCCCAAATGCAATTACAACGTATACTGTTGCATCATCTCGCTCGGTGGGTGCATGCAAATTATGTGCAACAATGGTAATGTGTGTGATTCAAGGCAATACCTTTAACAAAGTGAATGTGAGACTAGAGAACGCCTCTACTTAATGTACAACACAAGAATAACACAGCATAATGATGTCACATCAGAGTTATAGTAATTGCTCAATGTTACGACCACTAACGTCCAGACAGCTCCGACACCGTCGAAGCATCGAATGTCTCACCCTTTCCAACATACCTGGTGTGTTCCTGACACTGTTGCAGGGTGCCTCGATTCGTGGCAAAAAGGCAGCTTGGCGTTCCACACTTATAGCATACACCGATGAATTTATGTGGCCCCATAAAAAACAATCTAATGGATCGAGATCTGGAGAACGTGTTGGTCATTTAATGGGGCCATGCTTGCCGATCCATCTTTCGCCGAACATGTCTGTCAGCTGCTGCCTCGCTACGCGACTGAAGTGTGCAGGTGCAACATCTGCGTTCGCACATCAAGGGGTACATCTTCAAGAAGACGTGGCAAGTCGTTTTGTAGGAAGTCCCGATACACATGGCTGGTGATACGATTTGGCAGAATGTGCGGACCTATTAAGTTGTCACCCGTGATCCCACACCACACATTGACTGAAAATCGCTGTTGATGTGCACAAACGAAAATACCTCGAGGATTTTCATCTGACCACGTATGTGTGTTGCGCATGTTGAAACGTCCATCACGCGTAAAGATGGCCTCATCTGTGAATAAGACGGATGTGTGAAACTGCGGGCGTACTGCACGTCGTAAGAAACATGCGCAGAACTGACGTCGTCGTGGATAGTCTTCTATTACTAGTGCTTGCGCACGTTGGACATGGTAAGGGTAAAGATTCTGCTCGTGCAAAATGCGCCAAGCTGTCGTGTAGCTCACTGGACGATGGCGTGCTATCATACGAACGCTGGTGCTGGGTGTGTTCTCGACTTCTCCCAGTATAGCTTCTTCCACAATCACAGGAACAGAACAAGTTCAACCTGTCTCACGTATGTTAGGGTGTAATGAGCCTGTCGTACTAAGTCGGTTGTCAAGCTGTTGGAACACGCTATGGCTAGGGTGTCGTCGTTGTGGAAAGTTTTCAGCATACATCCTCGTTGCTACCCATCCATTTAAATGTGCCGCTCCGTACATTAAGTGCATATCTGCAAGCTCAGACCAAGAAAACTGCTCCATACCACAGTTGCAGGAACACTACATTCCCTGACGTTTTCATTGTGGCATGAAGCGATCGGTGTGTTCCACTGTGTCATATGGGGTAACTCAACAAACAATACAACGCACAATCGCACGAAATGTTTACCACTGGCCCAATAGCCGACACGGGCATACATAACACCAAGGGGGCCGCGTAGAAATCTTACACAGGGTTTAATGTGAGAAATTATTTTGTATTTGCTTAGTCAATTTTAAAAACGGAATATACTTAAAATAATTAAATATGTTTCAACAGAGTAATTACTGCAAAATCACAATCGTTTTATCATATTACAGTTCCAAGAGATTTTTACCATATTACCTAGTTACCTAAAAAAAAAACCACAATCATTTTAGCATTTTAGAACAACAGAGCAAAACATGAAAATACAGTTTTTAAGATAATTGAGATTTAACAAGCAAAATTATCATTACAGAAAAATTTTAGCATATTAGCACCGCACAGCAAAGCAAGAAATGTAACTGCTGAAAAAGGTTGAAATTTTTAAAACGAAATATTTATTGCAAAAAACAAAGCATTTTGACGGTGGCGTAGAAGTAATTTATTTTATTTTTTTAGAAGAGGCAAGAATTCCCTACAATTTGCGCCCATTCTGATATAAAAGAAACTATCTTCGTCCTCTAATTTTGTCCAAAAATATGCTGAAATAAATTGTGTCTCTGTTTACCCACTACCGAGCGAGTTAGCAGAACGGTTAGAACATTGGACTCGCTCACTCGCGTTAGGGAGCATACGTGTTCGATTCCAGTCTTCGGCCATCTTGATTTCTGTTTTCCCTGGTTTTCCGAAGTCACTTTGGGCGAGTACCGGGATTGAGTCCTTAACGAAAGGTAATTGTTACCGTTTCTAATGATCTTGGCTGTCGACGAGACATCAAGCCCACTTCTTTCCATTTTTCGCACTCAGGATGCTTCTGCTGCAAGTACCAATCAAATATGTATTTCTCAAGGGGCTTATGCACGTGACGCATGAACAGTGTGTTGTAGCGTGCCGTGCTGCGCCTATTCTTTTCTATGCGAAACAGATAAATTTATTCTAAAATAAGAACACAGAGTTAAAACTAGGCTTCTAACACTATGCTAATTAGAAACATGTTTTTGGAGGCCCCTTAAAGTGGCTAAAAACGGCTTTTTTGAACAGCTGTAACTGAACAAATTCCACCGGGATTTGTAAAACACAGCATCGGAAGAATGCGTTGATCTTTATAACAAACTTTTCCTAAATAAAATTGTAGGGTCGCCGCTTTTAAGTCCCATAGTAAAATGAGTAGTAGGGAAACACTGCACGCCAGTTTGGTGCGTCGTGAATACAAGCGATGATGTAACTGTAAAGAGTGGAAAGCTGAACCTTATCGCTTCACTGTCTCTGCGCATCAAATGGGCAAAATTACATCAGGTGTACTCTATAGTCCTCTTAACCTGTACGACTGTATTAATTATGTTATTATTGTTGTTAACTGTAGTCCACAGGATGAAAATAAACCTATCAAGCTAACCGTGCAGTTCAAATAAGTATATTCTTCATAGAGTATCGAGAGTATCGCACCTGAAGCCATTAACAAATTTCCAAGAATTAACAACGATTATCATTTTTCGCAGCTCACTGTCGTAAAATGGAAGGGGAACTAAACTAACCCCTTGCATCACCACTTCTTACTATCCCGTGTTTTATTGTTTTATATTAACACTACACGAACCTAATCGAAAATGTAATTTTGTCGACACTCTTCTTCATAAATGTAATAGAATTTTAATCAAAACTTCACAAAGCTACACTAAACAAATTAATGCAACAATAAGGAAGCAGCTGTTTAGTTTCATATTTCATTTATATGCTACAGCATTGTTTTCAGAAAGAACGTAATATGAGTATGAATAATGTGGTTGAATTTGACTTCGAAAATTAAACTGCTAATATAGAAAGAATCCAAAATTATGACCAGAGCATTTAATTCTTCCTAAAATGAAATTATTCAGTTCGTAAAATTTTAACTGGCGTTCATCGGCTAATAAAATAGTATACACTTTAAATCTAATATATGATGTAGATAAATATTTGTATTCATTATGGGGTCCTTGTAAAGTATAGATGGAAGCATCATACAAACAATATAATTTCTAGCTATTTTTTCTGGTCGATGTGGCTTCTACAATAATGCACTCTAATATTTATCTGTTGGTGAAATACGATATCAAACTTTTTAAGTTAGGGCTGTGAAATGGAGGGTCAAAATGTGAGCATCAGGCAAGCCTGTGTTGTTTCGGGATGGTTGGTTGACGGGAGAGTAGTGGGTAGACGGGAGAGTAGAGGGTAGACGGGAGAGGGGAGAGTCTCGGCGGACTACACGTGCGTCGCTGCAATGGGAGATGCAAAGCAAAGTGGCTGACATCAGGTGATGAACTTCTGAACCTTCGGAATGGTGATACCGACTGCAGACGCTATATTGTACACGTTTGTAGCGAAGCAATTTAAAGTCTATAAATAAATACTAGGTGGCAATAGTACCGTACTTAGTTGTAAAAATAAAGTAGTTTTATTAAAAATGTGTTTCTATATGTATATAAAGAGCACTGTCGATAGGTAACAACGCAAAAATATCGTCACGAGTGTTGACATTTTCACACATCACAACTTCTGCCAAACTAATTGTATTCGTAATTATTATAATCAGTATTCTCTAAACTAATGCTGTATTACCAGTTTGTATTTTCTTTTCCAATTTCCGTTTGTATCGTAGTAAACATGTTGCTTTCATTATAGCTGGTTTATTTAGAACTAACGAGGAAAGGCCTAACTGAATGGGTAGTTTTCGTGCGCACAAATTTTAATCAGTTTTGTAGTTTTTCAAAAGGATTACATTCCATTTTTTTCTTATAAATTGCATTTTCGATATAACAAAATCGTTCACTGCTACACTCTCTCTTTCGGCTTTATGCCGCGTCGCTTTTAATGTACACTTCAATGAATAATAAGGGATATATTAAGCAATTTATTGCATGTTTTGTACTAAATAGTCGTCGCGTTCAATATTGGTTTTATGTACATTAATTTAAGCCAGCATTTATCCATACGAGCCCTTAAAAATTAAAAAATAAACTCGCGTTTTCATTTCCACGTATACGAAAAATACGTTTCTATCACCATTCCGGCCGTCTGCAAGGCGCGACGGTGCTGCTCCTAGCGTTGCTTTGCATCTCCAATACCTCGCGTCTGCGACTCGCTTAGTGTTTGCGAACGCGCAGACATAAGTTCGCTAGAAGAGATACAAGGGGAAGTGGAGTGGCCGGTCGTACCCGAATCAAGGTTACGGAAACAACCGAAGCTGGCTTCATCGTGTCAGTACCTAGACGTAAGTTAAAAACGACGATGTTACACAGCCGTAAAGCACCCTTCACTAACTCACATACCTACCACCACACTACATGTCTCTGTGCGACTTGCACATTTTACATGCAGTTTATTATGAGCTGTTTTGCTATGTTTTTAAAATAATAACAGGCATGCTGGATTGTTTAATGTTTAATGTGGTGATCGATAATTGTATCCATTCACAATACATTGCAGTGTAGTACTAAGAATGCAGTGTATTGCAGCCACTGACTATTAATTTGAATGAATTATTTTCTCGTAAACGGTGCATTCTAGCGACTATCTGTTCTCCTGGGTTTTTGAAGTTCAGTAACCAATGTAACGATACATTATCTGCTCGTAGAATAAAATGCCTTCAATATAATTAATGGTGAAAATGTGAAATGGGCTTGGCCATTGCCAGGAGCTCCCTATGAGTTACACAGTAATTTATTTCGGGCTTATGTAACACTTTGCTGAAGTACTCTAATTGCCTCTCTTTGCCATCCTGGATCTGTGAAAACACAGCACCATTCCCATGTCTCTCGCATCTGTGTCTAAAATGAACTCACCCTCACTGCTAGGATCACCTAGGACAAGAGGTGAAACCAAAGTTTCCTTTAATTTTCTGATTGAGGATTCAGTAAACTCGTGTAATGGCTTTGCTATTGTGGCAAACCCACGCACCAACCGCCGATAATAAGCACGCCGCTCAAGGAAAATTCTTACTTGTGTCCGATCAGTTGGCCACTGCCATTCTCTAATTGCTTTTGTCTTCTCTGGATCCATTTCTAAACCTTCAGCCGATGCTACATGTCCCAGAAATATCCCTTTCCTTTGGAACAGATTACACTTTTTTGAACTAGCTACAAATTAGCTGCTGTTATCATTTGAAGCACTTAATCAAGAAATGTCAGGTGTTCTTCGAATGTATTCCCTGTAACCACAATGTCGTCTAAATAAACCTGAGAAATATGCAATCTTTCCATAAATCGTTCAAATATTGCTGGAGCATTGCGTAGTCCAAAAGGCATTACTTTGAATTGCCAAGTTCTTTTCCCTTGTACAGATAAGGCAGTCTTCTCTCTATCCTTTGGGGTCACTTCACATTTCCAGTAACCACTTTTCATGTCCAAGGTTGAGAACCTTGGGATCCAGCCAGGCTATGCAGAGTTTCATCTATTCGAGGAAGTAGGTTCGAGTCTTTCCTGGTCACATTGTTCAGCCATTGGTAATCCACACAACCGTGTTGAGCCATCTTCTAGACCAACACAACCGGAGATGACCATAGGCTGATCGATGGTTCTATCACATCTAGATCCTTCATTTCATTCAAAATGTCGTCAACCACCTTATGTGAAACACAAGGGAGATTTGTCTAGGGGTTTGCTTGACAAGTATGACCTCTCCTGTATCAATATGGTGGCATACCACAGATGTCCTTCCAAGAACATGTGAACCATGTGAAAGAGCATTTTGATTCTTCATTAAGAGTTCTGCAACAGCATTCTCTTGTCTCCAGTCCAGGTTTTCCTTTGTCCTGTCTAGGAGTTCTGTAACTGGTTCTCGCAGAGTATGTTTCACAAATTCCTCCCTTTAGACCTTAGACCCGGTTGTGTTTATCTGGGAAACCTGCTTACACAATCCAATCATGGCTCCCTCCTCAAGTCGAATTTTCTTGTCAGTCATGTTCATCATTCTAGCAGGGAGATTACATGATTTTGATGAAACCAAATGTATTGCTATAAGTACTCCATCAGGGAGGTTACTCCCTCTTCTCATGGGCTCGATTAACCCTAAGTGCCTTATTACAAATTTTCCTGCATAGCGCCCTGGTATCACAGTTTCACTAGAAGCTGGCAACACAGCGGTTTGACAACAGACTACTGGGCAGCTGATTGGTGGTAATAATTCTGGTTATGGTATCAGTATCAACTATGTTTCACCTACCTTCAAGACCCCCAGTCGAGTGTCAATGCAGCATCCCTTTTTTTCGCAGAACATCTAGTCCCAGTAAATATAATTATGCAATATCTGCTATGTAGACCCCTTGTTCTATTTCGAGTTCACCCAATTTTAGTTGCACATTCTTCTTCCGTTTCATTGGTGTTGTTTCACCAGTAACAGTTGCTAACAGGCACTGTCCGATGTTTCGATCTTGAGATTGCTGGGAAACCGGCTCTACGATGTCTGGCCGGACGACACTAATGGTCGGCCCTGTATCTACGATCATCTGAGAGGGTGCATAATCCAGGCTGCCCTCTACCAGCAATGCATAAACTTCCTGTTTGATGGAACATACTCGAAGGAATTGCGGGGCCTTACCTCCAGAAATCACCGACCTTCGCCCCTCAAGACCGGTGTTTACATGTTTCCCGAATTTTGACCTAATATTATGGTCTCTCCTGGCCCTTGGTACTGATTTCTTCGCTGATACTGTCGACACTGGGCGCTCATTGTCCAGGCCGTCCACACTCCCAGCACTCTGGCCGCTTTCCTGGTCGAGGGTGGTGTTCTAAAGCACAAACTCTTCTGGAAATTACACTAATTGTTATCATTTCCTTCAGTGTATTCTCGATGTTGTTTCCTTATTCGTCGCTTGTTACTTTTGCTGCTTGCACCGCATGCTTATTCGCTGGCACCTGCCTTACTAATTCAACTTCCAGTGCATGGGCTAAAGCATCTTGCATGGTATGAGGTGCTGCCAGGTGTACTGCTTGTCGCACTTCCAAGTCTGCAATGGCATCAACAAAGAACCCAATGGCAAGCACATCTTGCGACTTCTCTGGATACCCCTCGAGTGACAGATGAGCTAGTCACACTATGTCCTGCCATAGTTCCTGAAGTGACTCCCCAGGTCGCTGGCTGTGGCTTCGAAGATGGGTATGGTGAGCATGTCGCAAATAGCTTTCCCCGAAGCGCAGCTCCAGTGCAGTGACTAAAGTAAAACTCTCCAGGCTATGTCGTTCAGGCAGAAATTGGGGTATACTTAGAGAAGGTCCTCTCAACACTGCTGCCCGGTAGTAAGCACATTACTCATCTGTGGATGACACAATCTTATGGAGTACCTTACCCATTACCGCTGCCAAAGGCTTGTGGCCAGTTTTTTTTAGCCACTGGATATCCATGCACCAATTTTAGAATTTATTCTATGTTATTAAAATGGCCAACAGCTCCTTCTTTGTCTGAGAATAATTAAGTTCACTGTTTGTTTAACTGCATGAAACACGACCTTAACATCCTGAGACAATGCACAGCCTAATGCTAATTTTAAGCATAAGCCTGAATAACAACGCGTCCAACAGATCCAAATTTATCAAAGTTGTCGCACTAGCAATCTTGGATTTTGGGGTATCAAAAGCCTGCTGATGAGCAGATGTTCACTGCCAAGGAACATATTTTTCTATAATTTACAGACAGGGGAAGCTAGCGATAAAAAAAAGTGGAGCAAAATTTCTAATGCAAATGAACAACCCCGTACTCATTAAAATTCTTTCTTTGATGTAGAAGGCACCTCAAAAAATGCCTTGTTTCTGTCAGGATCCAGGGACCTGACTTCTTTTGAAAAGATTTGACCTTCATAGCGCACCTGGGTTTGCTTTCATTGGATGCTGTCTCTGTAATTGCATTTCGCATTAACAACTTTAGCACTATCCATAAATGCTTCCAAAGCTACATCATGTTCCTGATCTGTATCACCACTTATGATGATTTCATCGAAGTATACCGCGACATTAGAAATATAAGAAATGATTTCCTCATTTATGGTCTGATGCTTTTCTGGGGCTGATTCAACTCAAAAAATCGTAATCTAGAAAATATATTCACTCCAAATTGAGTAGGAAAACATATCAAAATCCTAGATTCCTCACCTAACTCAATATAATAGAATCCATAACATACACCTAACACAGAAAACTCGGTTTTAATGACAATTTTTTTTTATTTCAAACAACTGAAATGAGCTCATGTTTACACTGAAATACATTGTTTACATCTGCTGGATCCAAGTACTATATTCGTACTGAGCCATCCTGCTTTTCCACAACTACCATATTGTTAACAAAATGTCCTGGTTCCCACTGATACACTGGCTCTATAAACCCCTGTCTTTATCTGTATTATCTAGAGCTACATTATCATTCTCATTTATCACTCTAGGTTTCCGCAAATGGCATAATAACCTGTTGGGTCTCTGGGTCAATGACAGTGTGATACTATTTTTCATACTTTTCAGTACCTGAAAACACACTGCTATGCATATCCACAAAATATGCTTTAGTGTCAGTAGTTGTCCCTGAATGGTGAATTCTTTGTATTAAATTGAGACCTTCATATTTTTGTTTACTTAATAATGGTGTGGAATATTAACGCATGACAGTAAAAACCAATACCTGATCTGATTAATTGAGTCTATACTGTAATTATACCTTACTAATGAGTTGCAAAATACACCCTCCCCAGACTTCAACATTGTTCTTAGTTGGAGTTAGTTTAGAATCAGTACCAAGTGTTTGATAATTTTTCAGTGGCAATATATTGGAACTGTTCCCTGAGTCCAAATTTAAGGACAAAAACTGACCATTGACACAAACATCCTGCTTCTACGCTTGTCGTTCACCTTTGTGGTCCACAGAAACCAATTCAATATGTATAACATTAACACAATAAAATTCATCTACAGAGTCTTCAATTTCGCATGCCAACAATGAATTTAAATTTTCCAGTGCTGTTGAAAATTATTTTGTCATTACACACAAAACAAATTTTACCTTTTGCTGAACACGCCCCAAATTTGTGGACACGTCAGCATTTGTAACAATGCTTTATGTTGTCACAAATTTTTTCTAATCTGTAGCAAAATACTTATTCTGGAGTTACCCGATAGTGTGGCCTTTGCTCGTGTGTTGCACTGCCACGACCCTGAGAGAATAAATTACGCCCTTCTGTTGCACAGCATCGACTAAATCCACTTATTGAGACTCTATGACCCCTTTGGCACCTGCCAAGAGAGTTTCACTGTAGAGTTTACTCAGTTCTATCACCCTTCAGTCCCGAGCCGCCTGCTCCAAAGTGAGATCATCTATTTGCAACAGTGCTTCTCGCAGCCTGTGGTCCTGAATTTTTATTACAACATGGTCCCTCAGTAACGATTGTTCCTGATCACCACAACCGCAACTTTTTACCAGCGCCTTAGCCCTGGTTAAAAGTGACCGAATGTTTTCCCAGATTCTTCGTGACACTGACTGAAAATTAATCGTTCATACATTCATTTCACTTAGGTGCTGTATATATACCAAAAGCCCTAACTAATTCACTATAATAATCCATTTGCGCCTCTATTCAGTTAGAAGTTGCCACTACGTCTATCGCTCCTTCGCCCGCAACATTCAATGATGTACGAGTCGGAATTTTTCTCAGAATTTAAATTTCGATTCTGACTTGCCCGAAACCCCCAAATACACTTCAAAATGTTGTTCAAAAGTCTCTAGTTTTCGTGAACATACCCTCCAATGACAATTTTTGGGGAAAATCATAAGCTGATTCTTCTGCCATAGTATAGTTTCCACGAGTTTTATCAACAAGGCTAAAACATGTTTCACAGAACCTAATGTTTCCCGCCCACTAACACGTTTACAATTGAGGTAGTGTTATTGGTCATAACATGCAGATCCTTCAACTAAAATGTAAAGTTCGCAACATACTGACAGCGCTATTTTGTAGATCACACAAGTATAACTGGATTACCAATAAGTATCATAATTTGAAAATGATAACAACTTTTTTTTAATATACACTCACTCAACAGTATCCATTTTATAACTGTCACAGAACTTACAATACCAAGTATAAGTAACAAAGTATATCACAACTGCCAACTGTAACATCACAGATTCCTTGCATTGTACAGGGTTTGCCGGTCTGGCTCAGGGTTGTGTATATTGCTAACTTCTTCACTCCATGTTCGTGCCAGTAGCATGCGCGCACACTTACACACACGCACACATTCAGGCACACGTGAAAATAAAGATGTAATCAGTTTAAGATGTTTTTACTGAGTTCTGCTACCTGTTACAATACATGCGTACAATTACCACGTGCCGTGCTGTTAGTATCACCTTCGGTGCTCTCAGGTTCGTGAATCACGGCAGTAACATACGCAACATATTCCTCTGAGGAGATAAATGAATCAGGACATTAACATTTATCGCCTGGAAGAATAACTTGTAGTCCACAGTCACGTGGTGCTACGATCCAATTGCTTGTGCAGGCGACGACGTATTAAGCGGAAACTCGTATCTAGGCAGGAAAGTATGCCACGAAAAATGACATGAGCGAGTGAGTAAATATAAAACAAAGACGTATCGGCGTAGTAAATATGAAACATAAATACAGTGATCAGTTAAATAAGAAAAGTGTAAAAATCTCCCTCACATGCTAACACAAACGGGCACGCTGAAAACTGGTGAACAACTAGGACGAGTGTTGCGGGCGCTGGCCATACGTAGCGCGCGTGGGCAGTGCTATCAACGCGTAGCGGCCAAATTCCAACGGCAAATACGAAACAGGCTTAGGTATTGAAAGTTGACACATTCGTGGCCTAGGCCTTATATGCAAATTACGTGAAAACAAGAACAATGATCAATAAATACACTGTTACTTTAAATTATTCAGTGAGCACCGACTGTAATCTGGTCATAAGTTGAAGAAGAGAGTCGGCGAGTGAGTCTTATGCTTCGGCGGCGACCGCACCTAGGGATTCTGGGTTCAAGTCTGGGTGTGCCCCTCTGGCTAGAGAACTAACTTCATAGGCGGCACGAGCGAGTTATTTTCCTGTTGGTTTAGAGAAGGAGAACGATCCCTTACCTATTGCCTGTCTCGCCTTACCTAACCATTCCACTCACCTATATTTCTGTATTACTGTTATTCCTTGTATCTTATATTTCTAATAAACGTTGATACCTTTTATCTCTAGCTTATACGTCTTCCCCCTTCCCGACTTAACTTTGTAACATTTGTCACAGACTATTATTACTACCTTTATTGCACGTATTCTGTAAATACACAAACATAAACCTTGAGAAATTACTAGAAGACCGAGTATTCCAAATATTGATTCTAAGTCTGGTTATACGTCACGAACATAAACTTCACTGTCCGTACTGTGATTGGATGACACATGTTTCGCTACACTAAGCCGACTACAAGCCAGTAATAAACAAGGAAATTATCTGTGAGGATAACATGTGCTACCAGCTCGTACGGTTGAAGACCAGTAAATATTCGACTTTGGCCAGTGCGTGTATAGAACTGAGAAATCTTGCTGCTAGATTAATACGCTAAATACTCTTACTTCTAATTATTAGCCTATTTTACAGTGTTGAGAAATTCCTTTAAGTTATCTGATAAGCCCATTACTTCTGAGAAATCATCTTCAAACATAAACCTATTTTCTTTGTTGTCCAGCACTCAGCTATTCTATCACTTCTTGAAAGATTAAACATATTAATATCTTGTTTGACGTTTGTAAATTTTAGGAATGAGATTAGGGTGATGAATTGAAAGCCAAAGGTTTGCAACTAGCTAAAGTGTTGGCCGACGCTGAAAAATTTCATAGACGGAAAATAACTTCATCAAGAATTACTCACCTTACCATCTTCTTAAATATTCCCAGTGAATGTGTTAACCTATCCAACAACAAATGATAATTCGACGTATATTTTCCAAATGATTTAATTAATGTTTGTATAATTTTAACATTGCCAATTTATGTTACATGTGGTGAGCAAAGTTTTTCTATGCTCAAAGTTAGTGACGCAAGTAATATTGTGTGGTATAGCCACAATGGTGATAAAAAATATGATACCTAAAACTAATGACAAGTTCAAATTTTGAAAGGATTTGAAAAAAATTATATATATATATATATATATATATATATATATATATATATATATATATATATATATATATATATATATACATATGGCTCGAAATATTACATTTTAGTAGTTAATCTGCTGGTTTAACATAAAACAATAATTTAAAATTTCATTAGGCCTACGTTTACACTACCGTTATTAATTTGCGTGTTCTTTTATATTAACATGTCAATATGCACAAATATTTAATTTAACAATATGCACAATGAACAAAATATCTATTTTTTTATTCCTCCATACTTCTACTACCTCTGAAACATACATTTTACGTTAATATGTTTGGTTGAGTGATTACCGTAAATGATATTCACAAGGGAAATTTTATAAGTATCACATTTTGTGCATACTTAAATTCAACACGGCCTTGATTTTTAATGTATTGCAGCCTCGATAAACGCTTCAAATGAGTAAAAACAGAATAAGTTAAATTAAATAGACGATATCACATCCAAACTGCTTTTAACAACATATCTATTATAATAAATAATTATTTTACCATTTCCATATACCGATTACAGCACTTTACATAAATACTTTTTATAGAATGGAAGACATCACACTCACCTAAGCAAAGCTTGTGTGTGAGTGCTACTAGACAAATCATTTTCTATAGCTGCGGTTAATTATGTAAGAAAACTTGTCATCTGGCATAAATTTATTTGATAACAAAAATTTAATGATGCATGAACAAAAAAATTAGTTTTTGTTGGATACAGATTGTATTTAACAATTTGAAATATAAAGAATGTAAAAATAATTAACTACAGTAAAACTACTACTTAAAGATTAAAGACAACTCATCATGAGTTAAGTTATTTAACCATCGATCAATATACTTTTTTGTTTATATTTTTATTTTTTATATTTTCAGGAAGAATTGCTACAATTTTTGAAAGCAAGAATGTGGATGATCTTTGAGAAATTGTTTTGTGAACTAGGGGAATTGGTAAATTTTGGTTTAAATGATATCTAGTAGGATAAATATGAGATAAATATTGTATTGGTAACATTTTGTTCAAGAAATTGACTAATATATGATTTGTTTGCAGAAAATGATATGCACTTTGTTTTAGTTACATTAAGAGAAGCAAATTTTTATCGAATATATATGTATGTATATATTAATTAATTCTTCATTAGCTATATTAAAAACTGATGTCCATGTATCAGATGAAAATATAAAAACTCACATTCTTGTCTATTTAACTGTATATGAAGTAACAATAAGCTAGAGTCTTGTAACTTTAATAGCTTAGAATTGTACGACAGTGCGACTTCGTCTGTTAGTCTGTTCGGTACAAATTTTGTAATCGATTTTATACCAATTTTCCAATGAATTAGAGACTTGAAACTTTAAACACTGATTAAAACCAGATGGCAGTGCAAAATAATAGGGGGAAAATGTGGGAAAAAACAATTACTTAAAAATATCGTATTTTAGAAATATTAGTAAACAATGTTTTTAAATATGCGATAGAAAAATTTCACTCACACAGGACAAAAAAGAGGAAAAAATATTAATTATTTTTAATATATGCTACATTTTCAAAACAAACTAAACGTATAAAATAATTCCCATCAAAATAACAGTAAGATCAAAACTAAAACAAGAAGTTATCAGCATCACTACTTTCTTCAGTACTGGGGCAAATTTACACAGTTAGTTATAAAGATGCTATTAACTGTCATTTAAAACCAAATATAACTATATTATAATATTTTAACTGAACGTATAGTTTTATGTGAAACGGTTGGAGAGTATACAAAATAAAACCTCAACATTTATTCGTATGTTATCTTCCAAAACGGCGGAAATTTCAGAATTTTTTCAATAAACACCACCAAAATAAATCCTTAGTTTCAAACAGAAAAAAACAAACAAAAAAAAAAGCGTATAGTATTTATTTCAAACTAGTCATTATAACCGGAAATGTGACAACATATCTATTTACTCATGAAATGCTCTTTTTGAAACGCCAAACGTATGTAAAATAATCCTTCAAAAGTCAACGCTTGTATTGTTAACTCTTAAAGTATTAAATTTCGTGAAATTAAGTCAGAGAATTCTCAAATGACACATGCAATAGTGACTCATGTCGTGCTAACTTAAGAAATGGTTGAACAACACTATATTCTGCTAAAATCATATCTATTTTGATAAGCTGCCAGATATAAAGTTTAGTTATTATTAGCCTCGTGGAATCCGAAATATGAAATTAAATTTTTATACATTCACGTTGTTCCATCTTCCAAAATTGTAGTCCGACATCAATATATCCTATTAAAATCCAAGATTTGCCGACGAAATGTCAAAACACGAAATACGTAGGTCTCACAATATAACTGAATGCACTATATTCATGACATGCTGTCTTACTAAATGGCTGATATAATAATAAAATTTAGCCTCTTTTCGATTTCCGGCAGTGTGGACCAAAATTATAACATGTATGAATTGTGCCAGTAGATGTGGTTGTTCATCTGGTTTCCTCTGTAATCCATATCTCTTTTCCCCCGACCCTACATTCCTGTGACAGGCTCCATATGGATCTCGTGTTACCCCCCCCCCTCCTTTTCCTGAGTGCTGTAATACTCGTTGTTACGTGCGGTCTAAAATCTATTCACTCATCCACTGAAACAATTAAATTATGAAGAATCAGAATACAAAATTAGGTTTCAATCAAGAAGAATGGTTCTCGATAAGTGAAAGCGCTTAAAATTAAAAAAATCGAAGCAATTAGAAAAAAGGAACATAGGGCTATACTGGTAACGTTTTAAGTACGTACAAAATACGTTTGTATCAAGTTTAAATAAATCTGCCTTCGGGTTCAATAGATATTGACAGACATACATATGCCTACAATGTTCACATTAATTAAATTAGTATTATCTCACAAGCCTAACATTCCAATTAGGAATGTAGGTTTAGGATCTCATAAATATGTAGCTGGGTAAAGCTTATAAGGTACTTAGAATATAGTGGAAGTGTTACGAGGATGATATCCGCACTTAGTAAGCAACATCCATTGTTATTTCATTTAAAGGGTTGCATATATTTCCTAACAGTTTATTATGTTTTTGAAACTATTACATTGTTTTGGCTATCTTTGCACTAACGAATTTTACCACAAAATTATTGCAAAAATATTTATTATTTAAGTAAAATTAACTGCTTAAAAATATTTGGCGATATTTTACACTTATCTCAAATACAAAATATTATTAATACTTAAATGGTAAGATCCCTTAGTCGCAAATTTAAGTCATACTTATTTTTAAATGTACGCCATTAAAAAATTAGCGTCGTGTCCACTAGTCATATTGTAACATTCTGTCATAATTTTACATACAGAAAGAAGCACGATCTCATAATCATATCTTTCCGAAAGGAAAGTACTCTAAAAGCGTGGGGCACATGCGACACATAATTATTGTTAAAATAATTTATCTAAGTCGTAGCAATATTATGGTACTGCAAATTATGTGAACTATTGTGTGATTTTTCTTTAACAACAGCTACTTTCTACACTCCTTACCAGTATCTCTTACATACACCCCAGTTTTTTTTTTTTTTTTTCGTTTTAAATCTTATAAGCCGCAGCGACACTCGTACACATTTCATCCAGAATATGTACGGTCATATGGCGACCTGAAGAGTTTGCTGTTCAAACGACCTAGTTCGTTACTTTTCACAACGCTCAAAGAACTCTGTCATCAAACCTTGGCTCATTGTTTGTATTTCACCCCTCACCTCTACGAACATCACGGTCTGCGCGTCTAGTTTGGTAGCCTGCATGTCTAGTTTGGCAGCCTGAGTCTGCATTTCTTCTCTCAAAGCGTTCATACTTACAGCCATTGTAATCATTAGGCTCTCTAGCCTGCTTAGCATAGTTGGTTCTACGTTCTGAAATAACCCTGGCTCTGTAACTACGTTTGCCGCGGTGCCAGCCTATAAAACCTCCTCGTAGACGCATGCTGTGCTTTCTTCCAGCCCTCCGTATTCCTCACTGAACTGCTCCTCCCCTACGCCGCGATGCTCAACTGTCTCACATTGTCCCGACATCTTTCCTTTCTTTAAGTTAGGGCCTATACGTAGACTTTACTGGCATGAGCATCGACTATTTAGTTCCGATTCGCGTCTGTTTTGCGTGGCGTCCCTGACTCGTTGCCTAAACGTTGACACCACTTTCTCTATGCAAGACCGCGCAATGCAACTATGTGGTGCAAAAGTGGATTAACTGACGTCAATAGTGACGTGATGTATCTCAGCGATTTAATAATAAAGGTTATGTGTCTCAGAGTTAATTTTGAAGTTACATTTTCACTGCTCATCTAAAGTAGGATCCGGTATGTGTATGCAGGGAACACCAGTGTATGTCTTACCAACAGAAGTTCTGGAAGCGTTCGCAGGTGAACCTAGAAATACTTGAATGGCAGAACCACCTAAAATATACTCCAATACTACTGAAAGAAACTACAGCCCAACGAATTTTAAAATAATTTATATCGTACTATGCTCGTAACGAAAATGACACACATAAGATAGTTGAACAAGATGTGCTATTTGTAAGACTCACGTAAATAATATCAATTTTAATATCATTAGACCCTAATCATACTTGGCGGACACCTAGTATTGAAGAATAAAAACATCTGGATCCTTCAGGAACCAAATTAAGTAGACCACATTGATAATACAAGATGAGTGTAGCACAATATACCTAAATTTTATTACGTCACTTAGAAAAGATGAAATTATTAATATTGTAACTGTGCCATGGCTAAATCTAGGATTTGAACATGAATTCTTTAACTCAGAGATGCCCGTCGGGCGAATTATTTCCAGAGAGTTACACGCTTACAGACTGCATAAACATTGGAAGATGGTGTCGTCAATTACGGTCAGGCTCTAACTACGAGACAAAAGGCTGGAGAGACTTAGCTTAATTCTTCACGTCGGTGAGCGAAGTTCTGCGTCGTCTGGAAGTTCTCGTAGAACTGCGAGGAGAGTGTTTTCTTCGCGTCCTGTTCCCTATATCAGCTCACGGGCTGACTGGTGCCGGCGAAATAAAGTCTATATATACACGCACCATACGTTCAGACGTGATAGTACAAATCTGCTAAATATCCACAAATTATTGCTGTCAGGCCCTCTTCTTTCACAGGAAACTGCAGTTCCGACACGTCTTCGCCTAATCAGGCGGCCTGATGCACAATATATGTCTCGCAGCTAATTAAAATCCTTAAACGAGAGCACGCACATCGCGTGACTCTCTCTCCTATAGTCGGCGTCCCAAAAAGAGCCTTCATTCATCGCATAATACATTAAAAACGTAAACACCAGTCTCTTCAGCCAATCAAAATGCTACCCTTCAGAGTTCTTTCAAAACTATCTTTGTCGTGCCTCGAGCCACCTGCAAAGCACTAGCATATCGGCGCTCGGTAATTAATAGAGAAATTACTTTAAAATGCACTTTCTGAACTAAGCCTTTCTCTTAGTACTCTTAATGCACTAAACAAAAATAGTTAACCTATGTCAACTATCACAAAAATAAAATAAATTAAACAGATTAAACTCAGCAAAATAGAATACTCGTAAAATAAAATTACAATGAACCCATCTGACGTGATAAAATAGTATAACGGAGCTTGTGTTACTATATATATATATATATATATATATATATATATATATATATATATATATATATATATCGATTGTGTATCGAAAACGTATTTTACCCCCAACTTAAACTCTTAAAGGTCGAATACAGAAAATAAATTTGAATGGAACTTGGGATATTTACAAATGCATCAATTTAAAGCAAAGAGAACTTCGATATCTCGATTGGTTTGATAGGTATGGAGGAATAATCGAATACACATTTAACGTATTTTCAGCCCCTTAATTAAAGAATCTCGAAACGTGTTCGAGTCCTGTCATAGCCATATCCATACGTAACAAATTAAAGTAAAATTCACGACGAAAGCCAATTGTGATTCAAAGATATAGACGATTCATAAAAAACACATTTTGCTTCTTTTTACTGCCTGGGGGTCGATTTTCAAATAATCCTAAAACAACTTTTTGGGCATTTACGTAATAAATATTTAGAATTTAATACCAACTCTTTATACCGGAGGATTCGATAGATATCGATAGTTAATCGAAAAAAAACATTTAATGTCTTTTCACCCCCTTTAATGTTGAACTTCGAAAAATCCGTAAATTGGCCAATATGCATTATTATGCGTGTCCTATTAAAGTAAAAATCACGATGGTAGGCTGTCGGGTTTGAGCTCTATAGACATTCCTTTGTAAATATATTTCACCCCTTTCCACCCCCTTAGAGGTCGAATTTCTAAAAATTCTTTCTTAGTGCTCGCCTACGACATGTGGGTAACCCACACAAAAATTTTCACGACTCTAGGTTCAGTGGTTTAGGCTGCAGTTTTAAATGTCAATCAGTCAGTGTTCATTTTTGTATATATATAGAGATTATAGCCAGAAGTGTACATTACTTACGCTGAAATTAATTTATTTGAAATAATAATTACTAAATCATAATTTAAATCACACAATGTCGAAGTTCAGTTCATCACTTATGCATGCATATTTTTTAATACGTAATTTAATTCTGAACTGAGAACACACTACAAATTTTATGTGATACATTGTTGCATGTATTCATTTCAGTATAGAAAATCCATCTTCAACTGAATTTATCGAACTGCTCGTAGCATAATATACTAAAATTATCTGTTAATGATTTATATTAGCCTATTACGGAACGTTTGGCACGTTGACAATATTTGAAATTGCTGCAATTTATTACATTTTACCAAATAACAGTTTCAATAAATGCAATGTCACAAAATATAACTTAACAATCATGAATATACTACAGCCATTCCAAGTTTCGTACGGGACACTCGAACAACAAAAAACCAATCATTGGGTCCATGTTAAGTTATTTTGCTGGCTAATGGACATTCATTACTCAGATTTTGTTATAAATTTTTGGGAATACAATAAAGTATATTGATTGAATGTGGTTCCGTTCAGGACAATAAGGCTCCTAATCCTGGAATGGCTGACTATATTATTTCCATTTTGTCACTGGATACTGAAAAACATTTTTTATTCCTGTCATTCTACAAATTCATCTATCGCGTAACTAATATGTAATGTTCTTGTATGTAATTTTGGTGTACCTATATGAAGCATTTGTCGAAGCTTTAGAAGTTTGGGATATTTATGCACGGAGATATATCTTCATCTGTCGTAAAGCACTAAAAAATTGTACCTCCTGTAGCAGCTGAAGAAGTAGACACATTAGTATCTACACCATTATCGAAAATAATTCTTCCTTTACGTGACACATATATCAGAGCATCGACGATTTACTGTACAACAACAACAATTTGATCCGCATGTGGTATCAAGTAGAAATATTATTTGTGTATACCGAAATGTTCACGTATTCCCAATCTTTTTGCTACATTCATCTAAACACTTTCCAAAGAGAGAGATAGAAAAGAGAGAGAGAGAGAAAGTACAATTTAATTTTCTGGTTTGTCAAAGCCATCTTAAATTACACTTTATGGAATGGGTTAGTAACTGGAAAAAAAAATTGTCCTGATATCATCCCTCATTTAACCTGACATGAGATGATGTATGATGAGAATACTCGTACCTATTTAGTGTCTCTACTACTCTCGATCCTTGTTGGCTATCTGGTTACCTTACCATATATCAGTAGAAGAGCACATGTTCACAGTGAGGCACATTATGTAGCAATATGTGGTCTTAAAACAACTCACGACGAATGCGTCTTCGTTTTTTCCGAAAATGATATGAGGGCGGCGGCACAAACTTGTCAGGGACTTCATTACAAACTGCACCAATTTATATATTCGGTTATTCGGTTTCTTATTGAAACATGCATGCAATGGTTGAGAAGTGTGAAAGTCAACAAACTACAAGCTGTATGCAGCCTTTTGCTAACGGAATGCAGTCTCCTGTAAATTAGTGCTTCACATTAAATTTAAATTAAAACCGACATGTCCTATCATTTCTGAACACATTGCTGTGTTAAAATCGTACAATCATGAGGCAGCTAATTAACATTTTAAGGAAATACATCACACTTGAACCTTGATTAGCTACTTACCTTCATTGACGTAAAGTTAATTTGCAACCGGACATTCGCAGGCACGTATGACCTAACATTTAAAGGAACTGAATATTTGCTTAAGCCTAATCTTTTGAAAAGTGATTAAACCCAGTCAGAAAGTATAAAACAAATACAATGTGTACAACATTATTAAGAAGGCCCAAAAATACTTGAAAGTTATGAAAATATTATAAACATTCATCAAGCGCCTTGATGTTTGCCAGTAGAAATAGGGGGAGAAGTCATCTCAATACAGTAACAAATGCAATGTTTTTCACTTCTTTAAGAGTCAAATGTCTGAAATTTAAAAATCACATTTTAGTGTTTAGCCGTTTGTGAAATTAATCAATTAAATTGGAAATAAAGACCACAACTCGTTGATTTAAAGTAATGTCGGCGATATACGAAAATGAATACTCCTTCTTTATACAGTTGAAAGGTGGAGTTTTATCCGGAAATTATTAATGAATATTTATGTAACTATCATCCTGAAGAGTAAATCATATAGGCATCTATACTGGGTCGATTGATAGCGAGAATTCATTAAAAACACAATTCCTGCCTCGTCGTAACATTTAGTTCGAATTACCAATGTATACTTTGATTTTTTAGGCATACCTAGATAAAACTATTTGTATCAAACATCCTAAAGTGGAATTCACAATACAGCTTCGCGGCGTGGCACGGCCGACGTCAATGGACGCCAGGACCTTGAGAAGCCAATCCAAAATACAGCGACCAAATATCGCCGGCAATCGGCAATGCAGTTTTGCTCAGCACTAAAGAAATATAAATATAGACTGTAAATGTATCGCAAAAATAGAGACAAAATATTCTGTAAATTTTAGTTTGTCCTATATGCGAATTAGAATTACTATAAAACCATTAGTATGAAATAAATATAGACACTTTTTTGACACAAAACCGAACACAATATCAAATAACAGTTAATCAGAAAGTGAGAACACAATTATTTGTGCTAACTTATCAAAATTTATGAAAAGAAAACGTGTACGGGTCAGATTACATTCAGTCAACTATATAAATTTAAAATTCATGTATCTTCTGTTAAAGATGGCGTCTTCAATGTTTACAAAACTTTCCTCTTTTTTTTCTTACCTCAGCGCCCGACGCCGCCAAATTCCACATCTGCGATGGCTCCACGGCTCGTGACGCTCGCTGCTGGCGTCAACTTTCTGATTGGCTAATACGCTTCACGCTGCGTTGCGAACCTCTATTGTGAATTCTGCTTTACAAATCTGAATGGTTTGCTTGTATGCGAACATTGAAAAATAGATATTGCATTGGCTCTACTGCTATAGCAGAAGGTTTTTAAACAGAAATATAAATTTTTAAAGTTACTTCAATAATTTTTAAAAGAGTGTTCAGTAGCATGAAATTATTGATAGCCGAAGTAAACATATTTTTGTAAAAAAACAGTATAACGTACTGCAACCAAAATGTTAGCGACAGAATCGTATCGTTGGTTTATGGTGGTGACGAAGTTAATTCTAAAATAACCTCGATTAATTATGTAAACGAAAAAAACTTAAAGATATTTTTTAAAGGAAAAACATAAAAAATAATAAAATTAAAAATCTTTTGAAAAGGCATTCCTCCCCCACCCCCGTAGTCTACAGCTGGCACATGTCCACGCTCAGTCCTTAGTTGCTCACTTTCACGAGTTCCAAGCTGTCTTTCAAGGTCTCGGTCTTCACGCAATTTTAGTGTCTGAAACGTGGCTCAAGCCAACTCTCCCTACAGCGTTGGTCCAACTACAGGGTTACGTCATGTTTAGAAACGACAGGGAAGGTAAAAGAGGGGGCGGTGTAGCAATATACGTTCGCGAAGAATTGAAGGCAAAAATTCTGTCGTCGTCCGCAAGTGTATACTCTGGCCAGGCGGAATATTTAATGTTAGAACTTGCTGTTCCTGCTCAAAAAGTACTGCTAATGGTAGTTTATAAGCCACCCAAGGTTGGTAATTTCTGCGAATTTGAAACGGAATTAATTATGTATTCAAGCAATTATGATCATACTATTATTATGGGCAATTTTAACACTGATATTAGTGCAAACAATAACACCACCTCTAATCTCCTCGATATTATTTCTTCTTGTAATCTATCTCTCTGTACACTTGATGCTACCCACCACACTGCTACCTCTCACACCTGTCTCGATCTAATTATTACGTCTAGTTCAAACCAAGTACTGAACCATGGACAGCTTCCTGTTCCTGGCCTATCTCGTCACGATCTCGTTTATCTTTCGTACTCTGTCCGTACTCCTAAATTTCCAGCTAAATTTGTAACATACAGAGATATTAAAAGTCTTAGCATGTCGGATGTGTTGAACAAAGCTGCCGCGTTACCATGGAATGAAATCAATAAGATGCGCTCAGTTGATGACATGGTTAAATATTTCATTGAAACTCTTATTAATTTTCTTAATATGCACGCGCCAGTCAAAACTCGACGTGTGACACGTCCTCCCTCTCCTTGGATGACGCAAGAAATACGCTCATTGATGGCGCAACGGGACGCAGCTTATAGAGAATATAAAAAAGTTCTCAAAAGGGATGCAGAGATGGCCACAAAATGTTTTGAAACATACCGTGTTCTTAGG